>JBBMHQ010089307.1:0-13222 GCA_037834295.1 Postelsia palmaeformis | reverse complement strand
GAGCGGGGACGCGAGCTGCGAGGCTGGTTGTGAATTGGAGTTGGTAAGGATGTTTTACGATGGATATTGTTAGCTGTAGAGGCATTGACGGTCGCTCTAAAGCGGCATCGACAGTCCCTGTTGTTGGTTATACAGTAGCGCTGGTCATTTTTATTTGCTTCGGCAAGGCGTAAGAGGTGTGCGTAGCTAGAAGAAGCACGATATGTATGGGGAACGCAAGGTCGAACCCGGCGAGGACAGGAGGACTGCTGGCAATATTTGCTGCTCGTTGGCTGTCTGCTGCTGTCCTTATCACGCGTAAGCGTGACTAGCAAATAGCACAGCGGAAATGACCCGTTGCCGGAGCTCTGCATGATGGTCCCTGTTGGCTCGCCTGGTCAACGAGTATTGCGTGCGCTTGGAATGAATGCAAAGAGGGGTAGGTTCTCTAGGGAATGCTTTTAATTGTCCACACGTCGGTCGTACAGATGGTCTACAGAACAGACAGATCATCTGCAGATGGATCATCCAGATCCTGACCTGCTGTTGTCATATGTTGCGCAGGATTTGCACAGTACGAATCTTACCCCAAGAAACGTATCTTCGATCATGGAGATTGCGCGGCTCCCACCCAGCATTGTAAGCTAAATCATACAGATCAGGTGCATATATATCTATCTATCTGCCCCAAATGATCTAGATGATGAGACCATGACGTGGGAATTATATGTGTGTGATGTAATGTGTCCGATTATCTGTGAACTTGCCTCGAGTGAGGGTGTGTCCGATTATCTGTGAAATTCTGTCGAATGAGGATAAAGCCCACGGCCCAATGTTGGGTAGAACGGAGAACCTACGTACTAGTAATACTGTTGTTGCCTGAGTGGCATGTTATTATTAATTGTGCAGATACGCCCTTCTAACCAATAAAAGCCCAACACCCGTGATACAGCGCTCGGTGGAACACGGTCTTTCGCGAAGCATACTAGAACAGGCATATCTGTGAAGCTCCAAATGACGACTTCTGCTACTACCTACTACCTCTACCGATCAGCATTCATTATTTGGGATTTGGTGGCCGGGTGCGTTATGCAAAGAAAGAAAAGGCCACCCCTCCACCCTGTAAATACGATGGGGGGGCACAAAGCGCTATTTGGTAGTACGCGAGATTATTATCATAACATCTAACATCCGTTGCCGAGCCGGGCTGTGGTGAAGGGGTTTAACAGCTCCTCACTTCAATATGATGGAGCTCTAGATATGAATGTATCTCACGCAAACTCCGGCCTTGAAAAAAATATGTTCGCGCAGCCTGAAGTACTACTACCGCATACCAGGTATATGGGCTATCCTATGGCACGCAAGATATTGAACCCCCCCATCCATCCACACCTACCTCACGGCGCTTCGCGCTTAGTGCAAGCAATGCCTGCCTGGTGTATGAAAACCGGACGTGCTCCGTCCCGGCGTTGTAGGGATGCGAGGGTCTATGGTCATGGTCATACGACTACGGCCATGCATGATATGGAGTACAGCCGTCGGACAAACTTTGATTTTCTCGACGACCGACGAGAATGCAAACGTACGCCAAGCGGTGCGTCTTCCTAGAGCTACTATCACGGGGGACCACAGCGAATATAACCTATTATGGGAACTGTGATGAGTGCCCAGGCAGGTGGCGGCAGAGGCTGACGCCCACCGACGTTAGTCGGATGTGATAGCTCGGAGAGTTTGTAGCAGCAGAAGTACAGCAGTACTTGAGTGCAGAAGACGATGCGTCGATATTGTAAACACGGCGTTTGCGGCCAATACAGCAGATAGACAAAACAGAAAGACTGGTAGTAGTCCAGGGAGGACGACGATAGTATCCAGAAGTTGGCAAGGATAGCTAATATACCTAGAAGAGTCAGAGAGATCACAAAGAGTGAGACTCGTGTACCCGTCAACAACGGGTGCTCTACGAATGGATGCTGACACTAAACACCAATTCCTCCGCATACGTTACATGCCAAACGGCACTAATCATACCGATCACACTTATTTCTACTACATGACGTACAGAACAGTTCTACTGAACATTGATCACAAGCATACAGAAGATGCGTACGCATTTCCATAACACCCCCCCTCTATGAAAGTTGCCTGTGATTTGCGAATAATAACAAACATAAAAAATGTCTTTAATGAATGAATCAGAACCAAATGAAGATAATTGCAGGTTGCGACAAAGTGTTGGTACCACTGAACTCGCATCTGAGCATATTCTATACTTTTATTGAAATTATGCTAGCAGTCCCGTTACACAAAAAATCAACAAAAAAATAACTCTGAAGGTGTACGATAGAAAACGCATACATTCATGAATGTGCGCATCAAGATACTGCAAATAATTTTAGCACAAACTAAATTAGTGTAATTTTACTCAAAACATTATCACAACCCTTACAATCAATTGTGGCCAGAGCAGAATCTTGAGCGGCTGAAAAAACAATGAACTAATTTACACAAGAAACAGACACAGAAGTGACAACACACAAACAAACACATACACATACACATAGCTGAAGTCGTTTGAAGATTAAGCTTTGATGATTAGAGGTCGTATGAAGAAATTGTAGACGATGTTTGCTGAGATGTTTCGTGCCGATGTCGGCGAGCTGCAGTTCCGTGGGAATGTAGTGGATGGAGACAATGCCGTCCTTTACCAGTTCCCGAATATAGAAGAAACGTAGAGCAATGTGTTCCGTGCGAGAGCTGTACGTGCGGTTCCCGATAACGTGGAGCGTCGCCGTATGGTCGATATAAAGAGGTACTTGCCCGAAGTCTCCTCGATAACCCAGTTCAACCATCATGTTTGAACATAAGACAGCCTCCTTCATCGCCAATGCCGCAGCCACCAGCTCGGCTTCCATCGTGGACATGGCCGTTAAGTTTTGAGGCCCGGTCTTGAAACTCACCGGGGCCCTGGACATCATGATGAGGTAGCAGGACGTCGGCTTCCCGTTATCTGGGTTGTTGCCCCAGTTTGCGTCCGAAAACGCGGTGAGTTTGAATCCTCCCTTCTTGTACACGATTGTGAAATCAGTCAGTGCTTCCCGCAAGGTAACGCAGAAGGTGCTTTGCCGCGCCCGTGTGAACCTTCGAAGGCTTCGACATAGCAAGAGCTAGCTGACACGTACTGTACATCACGTCATAGCGCGTGCGAGGTACATGATAGATCCCGTGATTGCTTGATAACGCTGCGTATCTTCTTTTGTTGAAGAGAGTCTCCTCCGGCTGCTTCACAAATAACTCCGGACCAAACCCTGGAGTGCTTGCCGGCTTGCAGTTTGCCATGTCAAAACGCGCCAAGGATGTAGACTTCGTGTACTGCTCTTAGGAACTAGATATCGAACCGTTTTTGCGGTCGCGCTTAACTTCCATACCCAGAACAAGCGATACACCCCCCATGCCAGACATCTTAAACTTTCCATCAGCTTCGATTTTGTCGTCTGAATCACCTGGATGTTACCTCCGGCGACGAGGAGATCGTCCACGTAGAGGGTGATGATGATGACGACGCCGTCGCGGTCGTAGATCTAGACGCAAGGGTAAGATTTGAGCGGAGTAAATCCTATTTCGATCAAGCGGGGGTCTATGGTCTTCCATCAGGTCGGAGGGCTTTCGGCCAGCCCGTACAAACTATTTTCCAGCTTCATCACGAATCGTACTCCGTTCTCGTCCGTAGTCGCATAGCTAGGTGCCATCTCAACGAACACATCCTCCTCGATGTCAGCGTATAGAAAAGCGGTCTTCACGTCTTCTAGCTGGATTACTTCCCAATATATTTTCCGCAGCGAGGGCCAGCACCATCCGAATGCTCTGCAGCCTGCAAACAGGGGCGAAATGCTGTTGGTAAAAATAACGAAATATAGGGGGGGGGTTGTGTATCTTACCAGGTAGGTCCTATTTAGTACCAAGGTATGCTGTTTTGGTCGTGTCTCCCTATTATCGTTGGATAGAAAACCGGCTCAGCAATTTATGCCAGAGGGGGGCATCTTGCGTGCATTTCCTAAGAGTTTTACGATTAGATTCTCTTCTTTGAGTCGAACTAAGCAACCGCTATATTGATACGTATGCAGCAAAGTTAGAGGCAAAATCCTGTGTTATATACCAGGTACCAAGTACTAACGCAGTAAACGTTTGAAGCTCGTTTTTTTGACTCGGTTCTCATTTCCCCCCCGTTTTTTTTCGAGCCGTTCGGTCTTCAGACGGTGCTTGCAAGCACGACTCGCGACAAAATACGCGCAAGATAGAGGCGGGACCTTAGCTTCGACGGTGCGGCCACGACCAGGGGTATACCCAATACAAGCAGAGACACGCCGTCTGCGCCAAGCCCCGCCTTCCGGGGTGCCGTGTGGGCCGTGGGCCGAACGATACGATTTCGTGCGGCGTTTTGATGTTTTTGGATAAAAAACGGTAACCTCCTTGCGACGATCTTATCGCATATCATAACTTCATAACAGCATCATAACGTCAAAGCACACCGCACACAGCAGCATTACTTCCGACGATAGACGTCCGATCTAGAATCAACCAAGATGGCTCGGAATAAAATAAACTGAAAATGAAACAACATAGATAGAGAGAGCGGGTCCAGAAAGGGCTATTAGCGGATCAGGTCAAACATCACGGTTGAGGTCCGGCGAGCGGACCTGACGTGACCCGCGAAAGGTTATAAATGTCTTGACCTGACCCGACCCGACCCGCGAAACTTCCTGGCCCGACAAAAACCTTCTGACCCGACCCGACCCGACCCGTGAGATTCGAAAGTCTCGCGACCCGATCCGATTTGATACGTGAGATTTGGCTCCTCACCAGGCCCGATCCGACCCGCCAGATTCTGCCTGACCCGTGAGATACAGGTCATCATGAATATTTCGGGTCACCTCGACCCGCAAAACCATATATCTCCACCAGTGGATTCGATCCGCGAATCCGACCCGTGGATCGACACTTGAAAAACAAACTAATCTTCATTTGTAAACCCCGCATTGATATGTGGCCTTGCTGTAGTGAGTATGGATGGATGCGGACATGCGCATGTAAATTTGGCGGTGTGTTGATGTTCGAATATGGTATCGAAAGAGTGCTACTGAGTGTTGGTGACAGAGGAGCCTTCGGGCAGAAAGAGGGGAAGTTTTCAAGTGTGGAACCCGCGGGTCGGATGCGCAGGTCCGACCCGCGGGTCAGCACAAAACAACTCGCGGGTCGTGCTGGCCCGACCCGCGAGTGACCCTTTTATTGCGGGTCATAACCTGACCCGAACCGTGGTATTTCATCACCTCTTGACCCGACCTGACCCGACCCGTGAGATTCGAAAAGTTCTTGACCCGACTGGACCCGACCGGACTCGCTCCGTAAGATTTGACCCCTCCTGACTCGACCTGCGGGTTGGTTCATGACCCGCGAACAGCTCTGGAGAAAAATAGCTTAATCAAAACATGAAATGCGTTATAACACAAGGTTTTGCTTCAGGAAGAACAAATTGCACTACGTAGGGGTTTATTTCGGAATCCAAGAAATCTGCTGGAAGATTGAAAGGAAAAGGAACAAGAGAGAAGAAAACCCGATCTGGAAAAATACGCTTAGGAACTATTGACGGTATTTGACACCAGCCGTATTTACGGTGAAAAAACTACAGTAACAGTGCGCGTTTACAAAACACGAAATCAGAAAAAACGAGAAACGAGTTACATTATGCGTACGTGAAGTCGGAGAGAGGTGGGAACACCCAACCTAGTGGTGAATCACGATAGCCAGGTAGAAACTGTACGAGCTTGATGGCGCGTTCCTAGCGGCGTCACGTATCGCGTCGCAGAACAAAAACGAGTCTTTATTCCCCCCCATCTTTTACCAGACACTTGGGCACTACCTGGTGAGTATTAATTGACCACACGTCCCTGTCACAACGTTCAAGTCATATTTCCAACCATCTCCTATCAGACTTCCAGATATTGTTAACACATGCGCACGCTCCGCTCACCGCTACTCGTACGCAGTCACACGTGTAACGTAATTTATGTAACACTACCCACCGACGGAAATCCAGTTACAATCACACAGCAGCAGAGCAGCAGAAGCGCCAGTTCCTGTTTATTGTGAACCGCCGTGTAATATATGCAGAAAACCAATGGTTTCTAGCCGCTCATCGGCATCGGCAAAACGATGCCGACTGCATCGCCTCTCGAAGCAATAAATAGCTTAATCCCTACCTGGTACTTGCTAACTCAAGAGCTGATGAAAAAAACGGTTTCATCCACCCGTACCCACCACCCCACCTTATTATTGTGTCCCTGGATTACGAAACTATTGGAGTAACTACCGTTACGACCACCGTGGTATTGCAATCACTATGTTTGTGTAAGCAAGCAACCTTACTACGACACAAGAATATATTTCGACACAGCAGACGAAGACAACAAAGGAACAAAGACGGAACATTCCACGTGCCTACAGCGCAATACCAACCGCTACGCCTACAAGTAGAAGGAGAGCAACCGCTCCAAATCCGGCGACAAGAGCAACATTATCAACAATCTTGATACAGCGCTACGGTATCATCCCTACCCGCTACAGAACAGGGTGATTGACATACACCTCTACAAACAACAATAGCAGTAGAAGCTTTCACCACTAGCAAGAAACACCACCAACGCTAGACTCTCAGCATTCAAACTCACTCCAACAACCACAACAATCTCCGAAAAAATAAAAACAATATGAATCCCACAGTCGTCGTATGGACCTAAACCGCCCCCTCTACAAACCGGCCCTATTGTCCCCGGGATAACTATCCAGGGGCGTCACCAGGCTGGGTCCCGCACGAGGAACGTACGTGGGCTGTGTCCCGCAAGAGGGACGAACGTTGAACCTAAGTGATCGGCCAGCTATCCGAACGCAAAGGGGCTGGACGCTCGGGCGCGACTGCACCCGTATTCCGCCCGCGCGATGCATCGGGGGTAAAAGACCCCACCCGCACCCTTGTCCCCCTCCCACACTAGGTGACCACCCTGGGTACCGCGGGTAAGAGGGGACCCCACCCCACCTCTTGCAACGCGCGAAGCAATTGCAAAAGCTCGTCTAATACACAAGGAAAGCTGATACACCAACGCCTAGAAGCCCAAGTGCGACGAAGGCTAACCACAGTAGTGCTGCAAACATGTTTTGCTCGCAAATTTATTGCTACACGGACCCCCACAACTCTACCCCGTGATGGAGACCTCGACAACATCTACAGTAGTAGTAGTAGTAGTAGTAGTAGTAGTAGTAGTAGTAGTGGTGTGGTTACGCTGGGTGCACCACCGCAGGTAGCAACGAATCCAACATTAAGACACGTAAGGGAGCACTATCTGCTGGTTGGTGCAACGAACACAAGGGCATCTTAGGCTGTGTTCAACATTGGACGCCGTCTGATTGTACATCTAACCGGGGGCTGCTTTGCCACCTCTACCGGTACCTACCACTCTGTCCGAAAACCAAGAACCGTTTTCGGCTATCCGTCATAATACCCAAAGGCTATAATATTTCCGCCGAGAGTAGGATGGCATACCTCCTCGTATTGTGCGCGTCCCCATGTTCCGGCGTTAGCGAACGAGCACACCGCAGGCAGGTGCCATCGTCGCAGCTCTTACCGTCTACCACTCCGTCCGGAAAAGTGAGGAGCTATTAGCTGCTATCATAATATTAATACCGCACAATCCTTCAATTTACGGGCAACAGAGTGGTATGTGACAGAAAAGGCGCATCTCTATGGTGCTTTCGGTGGCAAACACGTTATTTCATTTACGTGCACTACAGTAGGATACAACACTCCCCTGACATTCAAGTCAGTCCCTGCGCCACACAGTTGCCTGCGCTGACGCGTACTCGAAAATGCGGTCGGTGAGGGGCCTCATGGAAGGCACCTGTTCCACGTGAACCAGCTTGAACTCCTCGCCCAGTCCCTTCGACAAACCCTGGATTGACGGCACCTACAGCGCATCCATGCATCCAAATGAAAAAATCAGTAGAGCAAATGGAACGTTGTGTACAGCAAGTAGCATTTTCCTTCCTTGGCGTTATTTTCAGTTCGCTGACTTGATAATGCACTCCGCCCACGCACAGTCTGCAGCACAAAATCTTCCCCAACTGTGGAAATTGCCATGGAAAGTACACTTGCAGTCGCGATATACCGTCATGTTACGTACGAGGTACATGCTACTGTCTGTCCCTCCAAAAGGTTCGCGAAACACGGGCGTCTAGTGCGCGTGTTCGTCTGAGTCTCAGAAATATCACGTTTTCGGCCAAAGGTTTCTGACAAATTGAGTTCTTGAAGTGAGGAATCACCAGTTAGGATGAAAAAATTATGTGTTTATTCGTTTTAGGACTAGCGTATCCAAGTGCCGCTCGGGTGGCACGAACAAATTTCTTCCAGGTGCGTCATTATATAGGGTGAGATATTGAGCTCCTAATGTGAGGGGCTCAGGAACTTCCGGTGCTCCCCTACTGTGGGATGGCTCGCTTGGTTTGCCTCCAACATTGACGATGGAGTGTTCGAGTGCGCCTTTCAAAAGCAATTATCTTGCTGCAACATTGAGGACGAGGCTATGTATAGCTCAGGGCGGGACGTGAGACGTAAGAGTTCGTCGCCGAAGACTGTGGTTTCTGCATGATGTTTAAACACACTCCCCTCCCATTGCCTTGGGAATAATCAGTCCACACTTGGTAAACATTTCGACTTGGCTAAATCCATCAAAGAAGTATCACGTCGGAATATGTATCAATCTGGGCGGAAAAGCAAAGGACCCTTTGATATCCATATCAATGCTTGGGCGGTCCTTATATTCCCGCCCAGAGCCGTATGAAATAAACAACATCCTCGGCCGCCGATGTCAAGTCGGACGAAATAGTTAACGAAACTGACTATTTTGTTAACCGTTGACCGGTAACGAAAGTGCCACCAGACGCCGGCCATAGCGAAAGCATCTCTCCAGGGTATGTATATAATCTAGGGTCAACAGGAGAACTTGGGAGAAATGGCTACCCAATCAGTCAACGATGCGTCACGCGGGCGATTCCGTCACCACAACACGAGAGTTCTCTCTATCTCCAACCCGAAGCTGCGACTGACCATCGTGCCATTGTCGCCAAGGCTTCCCCCGAGCCAGCCCCCACGCGGAGTGGTGTCTTCGTTCCAGTCGTACGCCGACACCACAACCACCAGCCCCCCGTTTTCCCTGACGACACCCCTTGCCCCCCCCATGCGGGCCAGTAAGCTGTTCGGGCTTGGTATGGCGTCGATCACGCTGTGGATCAGGGCCGCGTCCAAACCTGCCTCGCAAAAATGAAGAAAAGGCCGCGGAGAAGAACATGGTCGGACGTGTTTTTGTCCGTTTTAGATGTTCTGCCCGATGGAGATCACATCACTGCGTGACCCTTTCACGGCTCCAAAACGTATGTTTTCACTAGCGTCACTAATGCCACTATAATAGTGTGCCCTCAACCCCAAGGACGGCCGCGTCGATAGCGATATTGCTGTACCAGGTACCTTTTTAGGGCCGAAAATTAATCCGGCTGGCGGGGCTCCTCGACTGAACAGACTGACTACCCAATCAAAGATGTCAGGAGACAGTACTTTCACCCCTTGGCAGCCAGCAACTTTTCCTTGATATGCCTGGACTGGCACCAAACTACTAGGTATTGGTGTGGAACACTCGGCCCTTCCAGACACCCTTGACGGCGGACGATTTGCCTTGCTTGACACGCTTGACATGACATGTCTCCTAACATTTTGTACCCAATAAGGTACCAGGTATGCCATAAGGGATGCCGTATCGTTGGAATGCTACTTGTGTTCGTAGCATTTTTTCCGAAAGATACCTCAAGAGCCGTGGCGTTGTCCAATCATCGGGTTGCTTACACTTCAACTTTGCTTCGGGGTCAGGTTTTGGGTAACTTACTATTAATAATGTTTTCACTAATGGTACAGCGTACCTCAAGTGAGGAGCCCCAGAAAGAAAAATAAGGAAATAGGTGCATCTCTATGCTACTGTAGCACCTCTATCCTAGTCATGCCCCCAAAATGTGCAAAATGTGGGTGCCGCCGAAAAGGAGGGCCACCCCTTTGGGAATGGATAGCGACCAAAATAGTCATAGCTAGGGTGTAATAATTCTCGTAGAGCAGCGTCCGCGCCCAGCAGTGTAACCAGCAAAAACAGAATAACCAGTATATCATACGGGCAGGATCACGCCGCACCCGTGCTGTACGTACAACTTTTTTCATCTTTCATCAGCCATCGTAACACGGACACCAATATTGTGAGTCCCATCCCAACCAAGCGGTGGCCGCGGGTGCAATCGTCATTTTTACATCATCAATTTTCGCCTTTTAAATCCCACGAGGGTCAATTGAGTAACTGCCACTCGTGTCCCTAAATAAACTACCGTAACTATTTGTTTGAACATTATTAGTAGCATTATTAGTGCAAAAACGGTCCTTACAAATAGATACAGAGTGGTATTACATTACACATTACTTTATATTACATTGGTAGCTCAGCTAACTCACCAAGGTTATTTACGGCTGTAGGTGCGGCACTAGCATTCATCCTCAGGGGACACAAAAACAGATGACGCGTTGAAGCTTCGAGATTTGCGATTTCTGTTACTTTTTGCGTTCGTCTTGTAAAAATTTCCTTCGGTCTGCTTCACGGTTCGATACTGCTGCTCCCCCAGCAACAGTACTCTTGATAACATGGTCAAATTGACACATGGCACCTATTTTAGACGAGGAAGCAAGCGTGGCGAGCTCAGCAGCTCAACCCGTTACTTTTTCCTTTCGTTTTTTGTTATTTACCTTCGGTCTCCTTCGCGTTAATTCGATACTGCTGCTCCCCCAGCAACAGGACTTCGTATCGACAAACACAGTCGAATTGACACATTTCTTCGGTCTCCCACGCGTTCGACTGCAGCTCCCCCAGCAACAGCACTATCAACATCACCGTCAAACTGACACATGGCACCTACTTTATACGATAAAGTAGGTGTAGCGAGCTTGACAGCTTAACCTGTGAAGTCCTTCAGCACTGCCCTCCCCTTGCAAGGAAAAAACATTTCGAACAAGAATCAGATTTCTATCAAAAGGGTATATTTTCACCACCATCCGCCGGAGCCTAACGATAGCAAAAAACAACAACACTGTAAAAGCACATACCGCCCTCGAGCACGCAAGAGCGGCCAGCCCCGCAGCTCGCTTTCCGCCACGATAATACATTGCCGTCGGTAAACCGGAGGGGGCGAGGGAGAGGAACACAAGGCGCAACGTTTACACACCGCACTTAACACTTTCTCGTGCACCTCCTTATGGTCGAAATAGTAGCGGTAGTGCGGCACGGTCGACTCAAGCCTACATAACCCCTTTTACTACCGCACTTTACATGAAACAAATATCTCCGCACGATTCCGAGTCATTCGTCCCCTAAACGGGACTGCAGTCTTGACAAGGGCTCAGGGGTTCATCTACAGATCGGCAGCCGACGAGAGGGGTCTCCTTGAATATACACGCAAGAACTGAGCACTGAGCATCGCTTAGTTGCCCTCCAAACGTACCTGAGGAAGGAAAACAGGTTACGGCTGTGTTGGCATAGAGCCGAGATGAGTCGTGCCGCACACATGTAAAAAAAATGCGAAAGCCAAAAGCAACGAGAAGCGAACGAAAAGGGTGGAAACACATAGAAGAAACAGACCACTGTAACTGCAAAAGACCGCGCGCTTACCGGCTAAGCTGGCGGGGAGGCACATGGGGTCGCACTGTCTGAAGGTGACCCGCTGTGGGTTCGCGTCTGCATCGAGAGTTACTTCTTGTGGCCGGTTCGAAGCCCTTGTCGACGGACATTCAACAGCCAGCACGCCGTCCCTGGCCAGCTTGGTCGCCACGTCGACAAGGGGCTTGCTTCCGTCCAGCGCCACCACTTTCCCTGCGTCGATTGTGCAGACAAGCAGAAAAAAACGGGCGGGTATTCAGTAGAGAAGGTTAACTAAACTTTGCTCGTGAGCTATGACGAGTTCATAGTTCTATCATGGAGCTAACTGCTGACGATTCACGGTGATCTCTTGGGGTACCCATTGGAAAACGCGTCCTTTGACCACGACAAGTGCCACGTGCATCTTCTTGGTTGGGCGAGTGCTTTGCCCTTTGCTCTGGGTCGGTTGCAAACCAATACAGCTTCGGCACGCTCAAAAGCTCGACTTAAACCACGGCGCTGAGGCCATACTGCAAACCATCCCGAATTCGAGGGCGTTGGAGAGACCAGCATCCCTGGGCATGATTTGCGCATCGGTCAGCGTAAAATGTCGCTCGGTCGCGAGTTTGCTAACAGCAGGCCTTGCATCGGCTTCTCTATCGCTTACGACAGACATCTTTTACGTACTGGCACTACGCAGTGGCACCACTCACCAACGACTTTGGAGAGCTCAAAAGAAGCACCCCCTGCCCCGCACCCGACTTCCACCACCTCAAGTTCGTTCGCGGGCCGGACTCCCGCGAGCGCTCTCAGGGCCACTTGCGCGCACCTATCAATCGATAGGAGGAGTCGCGATTTTTCCCCCGCAGACAGATCGAAGCGGGCGGGAGGGGGGTGGGGTGGGTGTACTCGATATCATGCATGGCTGTAGTCGTATGACCATAAACCCTCGCATCCTTACAATGCCGGGACGGAGCATGTCGGGTGTTCACTGACCGGCAGACGTTGCTTGACCAAGCGAGAGGTGCCGTGAGAGGTTCGGCGAGTCTCATGAAGGGTGAGCTGCATCCTACTGAAAACCACTTTTGAGGCGATTTTGCACACACATGACAGCCTCAATGAGTTAGTTTAGTTTCCCGTGTAGCCACTTCCAACAGCAATGGGATACTATGTAATGGGAGTGAGTACTATGTACCTGCCCATTGGGTGCCTTAACGTGAACTCCACGTTATACGATCGTTTTCCTTGTGCGGAGCAATTTTTTTTCACACTGCACAAATGATCTAACTCGACCGCCAGCTGTGACCAGCCGCCAAAAAACGCTGTCCTGGTTGTCTAGCCCACGTAGAGAGCGACATGTTTCACTGCATCGTTGCCAACCGACGCCAACCAAAAACAATATATAGGGGGTGTACTCGATAGGAGATATGTACTCGATCTCATGCATGGCCGTAGTCGTATGACCATAGACCCTCGCATCC
>JBBMHQ010089306.1:0-39140 GCA_037834295.1 Postelsia palmaeformis | reverse complement strand
TGAGCCTGAGCCTGAGCCTGAGCCTGAGCCTGAGCCTGAGCCTGAGCCTGAGCCTGAGTCTGAGCCTGAGCCTGAACCCGACTCAGACCCCGATATTTCCGACCGAGACCCCAATCCCGATATCGACCTCTCCGTCCCCTCCTCACTAAATTTGAACGTCGAGGATCCGCGTTCATTTCCCGACAATCCCGGTAATTTTACACACCCGCCTGCGTCGCTACCTTAATCACCCTCCGATTTTTGTCCCGCCGAGAAACAACCGCTATGCGGTATGTGGAGGACATGCAGCACACAGCTGAGGTGGAGGCGACACCTTTGCTCCTCATATGAAAACAGCGGGATTTGTTCGTTGCTTGCCGAGGAGGACAGTCGTTGACGGCTTAATGCTGATGGCATCACGTCCACAGGCTCCGCGATTGACATGTGGAGACCGCGTGTGCAAGGCGCTTGCTGCTGTCCAGTCTACGTGTCAGTACTTGTAGTTGGGTTGTGCTTTTTTTCGTATTCCAAACATGGCCCAGCGCGGGCATGCGCCTGCACACGCGTCCTCACCTAGTTCGACCATCTGTAAGTGACTTACCACCGCACAAGCAAGAGGACGTGTATTCGTTGTGTGTGCGTGGACAGACCCGCCGGGACTGACGTTGATGATGTGCGCGTCGAGCGCGGTGTTAAAACGTCAATAGAACATGGTGAATTACACACACAAACTCTCACACACTCAAACAGGGAAACTCAAATCAAGGCACCCTACCCTCGTACGATCCGTTGAGAAAATGATTTGTTTTTGTTGGAAAACCAAATAAAAGAAGGCTCGCCTCGCCTTATCATTACACGGAATATATGTGAAGAAGTGTTGTTTGTTCATATCAAACATACTGTAGAAGATGCAGTCTGTCGTGCTCCCCCCAGCGGGCAATATGGCAAACACTTGAAAAAAACGACCTAGAGAAACAACAAAATGTAGAAAAGTTGCAATATAAATGTTTGTACCAATAAACAGGGAAGGGCAAAGAACCAAGGGGAATTCACGATGTGTTTTCTTTTTTTCAGAATACCACTCCACATTGTCGGATGGCAATCATCATAATAATGGGGAGTAACCGAGCACGAAGCAATCTCCAGGTATCGGTAAAGAGATATGTCGTACGAGGAGCAAAGCCGGGTTCTCCCTGCTAGTAGTGCGTATGGTACCGTGCTACGATGACTGCCGTCTCCACTCTGCGTTCGTGAACACTTATTAGTCCCTTGGCTTCAGACATCAGTACGAATTAGGCAAAGGAGGCTGTGGTCATCCACCAACGCCACGCGACTTGTGCAGTCCGACTTATCGACAATAAAAAAGGAAGTAGAAACAAAATGAAAATCATGTGGTGCGTGATCCCGTGGACCTTGAACCTGTACTGTATCTTTCACAGCAGAACATGCGTGCGTGGTATATTTCGACGGATGATGAGTTTTTGTTTTTCTGGGTGGGTCGTGTTTGTCCAACCGTTGGACGGGGAACTACGGATGAGCGGGAAAGAGGGGAGTCTCGCGCTTGTCAGCTTCAAGGCAATCTGGCAACAATGCTGAGATGAAAGTGCTGGGAGACAAACTAGCCCAAAACACAACCAAACCACGTTGAATATATTAGCCCGAGTACACAGAGCAGTAGTACCACAGCAACATGCAAGAAGTTGTACTGTATTCAAACTTACATCAAAATCATGCAGACCGCCTACACATCCGTTTCGTGCTTGTTACAGAATTTGTCAATCCTTCGTTTTGCCAAAGCAGCAGTATAGTGCGTGATATGACATCCGGCTCGAATTAAAGCATAAATCATGGCCTCGAATACTCAGGGAGAGTCGACAAAACGAGCTCCGTGTATCACAGTGAAAAGGACGACACCACGCTCCATTCCGCACCAGGTACAACAGTGTTTCTGTCAACTGGTGTTTTTCACTTTTTTTGTTGTTAAGTGTAAGTGCTGAACCGCATCATTTGTTGAGAGAATATGAAGGGATAAACTCATGGTATGTAGGACATCAACGAGACAACATCTTTATACTTCACACACTTGAAAAACATAATACCGCACTCCATCCTTGTAAAAGTAAAGGGAACCAGAACGTGCGTCTAAAGGTCAACATTGGTTGGTGGTCGCAAAATGTTCACGACTCAGGGTTGTTTACGCATACAAATGTAATATATATAGGAAAAACTTGCTGAGTTTTGATCATCTGGACTTTTTTTTCCGGACCCCATAGGATCATTCGTATCGCAAGGTCATTCTTCTGGAGAGTTTTTTCCCCACATTCGCGATATTTTTTTCGTGATTTTTTTAGGCTTCCATTATTTTTTTTTCTTCATGTTTTCGAAACTTGGAATGCCAACGAACTTTATATCTTCGCTTCCGCAGAATTTCACGAACAGTGACAGAGCGCCTTCGTGTATTAATACATATCTCCAATTATTTTTCAACTTTGGGAAATTTGGATAAAACGCTCTCCGAAGAGAATGAACCTTCATCTAGCAATTGCCTATCTTTTCTATGGAAATTAAACTTCCTGATCGTTGGCAAGTTTATGAAATGAGGAATATAATATCATATTTGTTTTTTTAGCCCAACAACGACATCGCAAGGTTGTACGAAAAAAATACCCCATGACGCTCGGCCTTAAACAGACTCAAACTTGTGTAGCAGAGGGACCTACGACGCTCTAATCGGGGAGCATTATTCACAGTGGCAATAGGGCTGGTCACACTGGCAATGAGCCCCGTGTCGATGCAGTAACATTAGCGTCGTCTTGTGCGGGAGCTCAAACGGAATCACAAACAGCAGACAGATGCCCCACGGCTTCTCCCATGGGATTCCGGCCGGGTCGGAAGGACTGCCGACTTCTCAAGTACGGAAGCTGTGCATAGAGTCGTTTCTTCCGGCAGGGTTTACTCCATAGTCAGCGTCGGCGTTTCGTCGGCTGCCAGCTGCTGCTGATGTGAAGGATTTTTGTATTCTTTGGTGGCGTCATGATGCATTTGTTTGCCAAACATTTCCACATTTTTGGTTGGCTTCATAAATTATTTTAAGTTGACAAAAGAACAAGCTTTTGCTATTTTATGGAGTAGGTAAGATATGCCCTAACTTACGAAGAAACATACCACAAGGCAACAGTAAACGAGTCAGCTATTATTTGTTCGATGTCGTATCACTGGAAAAAACGGGGATTTGTATTTATGGTACCTTCTTTTAGCTCGTCATGTCGACTCTGGCCTGCCACTAAGGGGAGGAAAGGAGTGATATATAGTAACAAACAATATGAGAGGTGAAAAGGAAGTGTACGGGCAACAACTTTGGACACAAGTAGTGTGGGGAAAGTGATTGCAGCAGATGCATCCATAGGGGGGTCACATTTCGGCCCTTCTTTCGAATATATATAAGGTCTGAGAATAAACATCGATTATTACCTTCAATACATCAATTATACCTATTACGAGGTTCCCCTCTTAGAGGTGCCTAGGCATAGGGAAGTGGCGCATAGAATAGTAATCGCCGTTTAAAATACCTGCACACCTTGTCTGTTGAGAACTACAGTAACTACATCAACACATCATTAACGTGAAAACAAACACATTTGCTTTTGAGGTCGGGCTATGCACCGCTGTTTGCGAATAGTGTAGGATTACTTCCACTGAAACAGTATAAAAAAGGATATACGGGAAGTAGGTGGATACTGATCCTGAACAGGTGACTCAACGTGGCAAACAAGTCTGAGGGTATATTATGGGTGATACAACTGAATCCCGGATAACAAAAGGGGTAGTATGGGGCAGACCCGACTACTGTAATAATACAGGTTAGCCTAAACGCTTGTACTTACTCACAGAAATTGATGTCTTATCTTGGTGATTCCCACTTTCCTGGCTCTCAGAGAGTTCCGAGGACAGGGGGGGGGTTATGTATATTGCGTGGCACGGCTCACGAGAAACACGCCTCCTAGACAATAGAGGGGAACGGGATCATGAATACCATGACACAGGCAGACCTTGAAGGGCTGTATATGCAGATGCATAAAAATCAGGAGGGGACGAAATCCTTGCGAAAAAATCTGACAAATGGATTGAAGATACGGCGGTTCATAACCCACTGCCACACCTTTATAACTTTCGAGGCGAAAGCGGATTGACCTATCAAAAATCTGCATCTCATGGTAGGAAGCAGGTCTATTACGAAAAAACGCGAGGAATATAAGACTACGCGGCGAGCGACGTGGCGAAAAAGAAACAGCGAAAACAGAACGGCTCGAATTCGAGTGACGTAATACGAGCTACGACGTGTAAACTCCGACCTACCACAGGCAGGGAGACAAAAATAATGGAGGAAAACAACAGATATACGCAAGTCAGGTGCCAAAAGGGGGACAAAGGCAAAACACTTGAGAGCACGGCAGTCCAGACATAAAGATGGCACGCAACATGCGATATTATAATTGGTTGCCCGATGAAACAGTGCAAAGCGGCAGAGAACGATACATACATGGACGACAGAAAAACACGGCATAAGTGGGAAGTATAAGGACGCTCGATTGTCGAGGTGGTCAAACATTCTCGGGAACTACTTGCAGCACATCCAACCGAAGATGGCGCTGAGGAACACAAAAACTAGAGTCAAAAACAAAATATATACATCAGAAAAAGGGGCGGTGCATGCCGAGACTAAGGAAACGAGAAAACTCCACCCAGAACGTATGTGAAGACCAACCATACGGCCCAACCAAGGAGAAGGAGCCGGGGGTGCGCAATGTCACGTATTCTGCAAAATAAGAGCGAAGACAGAGAAGCAAAGAAAGAAAAGAAAGAAAATAAAGAAGAGCGAAAAGACGGTACTCCCGAAACAGGGAAATGTGGCACGCTTCGCCTGCCACTCCTTAGCAACATGGCGAGGGAGAGGTGCAGGGGGCCGAAAAGCCGAAAGACAAAAATTCCATTGAAACTGTCGTCAAACAGAAATATGAACAAATGCACAACGTCCAAAATAGTTCAAGAGGCTGAAGGCGGAGAATAATTTAAGCCGAGAGAAAAAACATCCGGCAATAACTCGGCTGCTGAACCAAGTGAAGGGGGGCAGTAAATGTGTGGTATACTAGTCCAGGTGCAACAAACGTTTCAGGTCTACAGCGTCAAAACAAGGCGAGAGATGGGATAAAGAAATCTTTGAGACGGGATACTGAAAAAAAATGTTAAGTTGAAAACAAGAGCAAAAAGAAAAATACCGGAAAAAGTCACGTTCAGGAAAAGAGCGAAGAACAACGTGACACCCAAAACTAACCCAGGGGCGAGCTTTTTTAGCGGTATAACTAGTCTGGTACCAATAGAAGTCTCAGGTTTCGGAAAAAATGTTGCGAAAGAAAACGTGAAGAATTCATCAAGGTGGAACGCCAGATGAAGGAAACCATATTCCATAACTAAAACAGGGTGTACCGAACGAAAGAAGAGGCATACCGGCCTAGGTGTCGAGGGAATGGCGCCCATGTTAATAGCTTCTTAGGCTCATTCCGATCGGAGAAAGAGAAAAAACACAAAAAAAAAGGAAAACCGTGAAGAAAATCCATGAAGACCCAGTATTAGCCACTCAAATATTATGAGCTACAAACAATCAAAATTGGTTGGTCAATGCAGGGTCGACAAGTTCGACTTCGCGAGACTCGTGAACGTTGCATAAACCTCCATGCTGAAGAGCTCTCCTTTGGCGAGGTTGGAGGCACCGGGAATTGCGGCCCGCCCCGTTAGCTGTGATATATCGGGAGGGAGAGACCTTGGTCTTGACTGGTCCAGCATCGTTGAAGAGACAAACGATGTAGATGGCGGTTGTCGTGGTGTGGGGAGAGATCTTGCCGAGCCACCAGTGATGATCGCTGGCATTGTACGAAAAGTGGGCACCGACGAAAGTGATGGTGCTGCTGAAACGGTTTGTCCAATTTTGGTGCGAGACGAGGTTGTAGCCTGGAGACCAAAATAGGGCGCCCTTATCTCGTGAAAGTTCTCGCTGGGCAGCACCTACACGCATGCGACGGCAAAACCGATTCTTCAGTTAGAGTTCAAATGGTGTGCCCATCCAGTAACAAAGAACGTGTTTCCTGGAGTGCTGGCGGTTCATCTCTCGCTCCTATAAGGGCTGCAGTAGGCCTCTCGCGTGGTTTTTTGAATAGGCGGCGACGACCCCGCCTCGACCACCTCCCGACCGATGCCTGGTGATTTTTTCGACTTCCAGTCCGTCGATGGACGCGGTCACGTCGTCTTCGGTTACGTGGTAAGGGGGGGATAGGGAGGTGTGCTCAATGAGGACATACGGTGTTAGTCCCGTGGCAAGGAGCCACGGAAGGTCAGGGTTATAGTGGGGGTTCGCGCAAGGTTTGCAGCGAACCACTGACAATTGGCAGGGCGCGTTCGTGCCCGGCATGTCGCTGGGAAGGTCCACGTAAAGGAGCTTGGCGGTCATAGGGCGACCGTCAGGTGTCGATCCGGAGAGGGCGGGACCGACCGCGAAAATCTTGAACGATCCCGTCCAGTTGAGCGAGAGCTTCGCCTCAAGGACATTGGCGTCCGTGCCGGCTATGGCCCCTTCTTGGATGGTAGAGGTGGTGTTGTATATCCATATCCAACCACCGACGGCGCAGATGGAGAATTGTTTTAGCCCGTCCGACAGCACAGAATTGCGGCGTTTGACGCGGGCAGTATTGAGGGCGCGTTGCTCGCGAATGAAGACAAACGAGCGTCGCTGTCGGTCGGCGGCCTGGTCGATATACTCGAGGTCATCGCGAGCCAGGCTTTGATGCCCACGAGCAAACGGGTGCTCGAGAATAGCACGGGACAGGCGGGGGAAGTGGTTTATGTGCACCGCCCTTTTGTAAGTAAATTTCACGTGCGGCAAATAAGCATCCCAGTAACTTCGTTTTTCATTGACGACCATTGCGATCATCTGAGCTATGGTATGGTTCACGAGTTCGCCGCCGCCGTTGCCGTTGGTATGATAAGAGCTGATATAAGTTTTCCGAATGCCCTGGAGCTTGTAGAGAGCGTGCGACAGCTTCGAGTATAACTTGACACCGTTGTCGGAGTGTAGACTAACCGGGCATCCCCAAAGAGGGATGTACTCGTTTATCAAGGTTTCAGCCGTGACGTTGGCTATAAATTCGGCGGCAGAAACAGCACAGATGTCCGCGCGCCGGTTGAAACGGTCAGTCAAAAAAAAGATGAAGTAGTATATTTTTGGCGCAACCGGGAGGGGGCCAAATATTTGACGATAATCGCAATGCCAGGCCTGGAGACCAACGGGAGTAACAGAACGGGCCAGCGCGCTGTCTTGCTGGACGTCTTGCGTGCTTGACATTGGAGGCAATGTCGAAGCCACCATCGTGTGCTCTTGTTCATGCCGACCCACTATAAAAAGCGCTCGTGCATTGAGAGCGGGCGAGCGACGTCAAAGTGGCAGGAGGCGTTGGCGTGGCAGGCATGCAATATCCACGGCCGCGTGAGTAGCTGTACGTAAATTCGAAAGGGCTCATTGTTAGTTAGACGAGCGGAGTGCCCGTTGGGGGCACCAGAACCGGCTGTCGCGGCAGTAGTCGGTTGCCGCACAAACAGATGGGTCTCATCATCATCCCTGCGAAGACACATTTTCCCATCAGAGAACGAATTTCCATCAGGGGAGGCCGTTTGTGTGATAGAAGGTGTATAGTAAAATCACCGGGGAAGGCCCGCGGGCTTCCGAGGAGGAGATACCGAACGATCGAGTGCCATGCTGGTTTTGCGCCTTATTCGCGGGGTCAATCCGCATGTCAATATTGCTCGACGGACTTGTAGAGTTCGAGCTCCGCTGGCGATAGTGCTTCGGGAAGACAGGTCGGAGGACCGGCGTCCCAGCTCGTTGCACCGAGGAGAGCTGGAGCAGGTTCAGCCGCGACGGTGGCCGACTGTGCGGTCACGACGGGGGCCAAACAAGAGGCTGAGTCGGGATTATCGATAGGGGGTGAGGGCAGCGATTACCTTAAAGGACGTCGTACGAAAGCTGGTTACTTTGCGACTGGTGGCGGGCCGGGCGCCGGGGAGTCAAAACCGTAATTAACCGCGGGCTTCAGGGATACAGTGGTAAAGGCGCGAGGCCGACAAGTTCTTGTCGAGATAGGATCCGATGGAACAAGGGGAGGCGGACGAGCCTAAAAAGCTGAAGAGAGCTGAGGTGGAGCCCGGCGTGTAACCGATCTAGATTAACGGTTAGTCTTCCCTCTTCATGAAGCTGTCTGAAGCTGAGAAGGGGACGCCTGGGGATCGAGGTGCCCGACATCCCTGCCAGAATGTGCCTCTGGGCTGGAGTTCGTGGGTGGAATACTGTCTGTCCCCACACAAAATTGGCCGCGATGCGAGGCGGGGGGTGAATAATTGATTTCTAAGGCCTCGGTGTCCAAACGTCAGGCACGGATCTTGACGCGCGCAGGGGAATTTTATATTCTGACCGATACCGACGAGAACCGAGGAGGGAACTGCGGTCGCGGATGACGCGGGATCGGTAAAAACGCAAACCGCGTGTATGCCGTGATTGCGAGTCCGGTTGACATCTCGTGAGAAGACGGAGGTTGGGGCACAAGCGACGAACGTTCAATACGGAGCAATGAGGTCGTCAATCCTCATTCGTGGCCCGTGTTCACGAGAATCACGAAAGTCGGCTCGGGAGAGTAAGAGCCCACCTTAACCGACGCTTTGGCTGGAGAGCGCGAGCCCACCCAAGCCTAGATTCTGAGGTGGGGGGGCATCAAGAGAGAAGCCGCCGCACTTATGAGTTATATGCGTTTTTCTTCGGATGGCGTCGGACAGCTGCGTCCGCTGCGGTAGTACTCTGACGGAGGTAGTTGTAAGTGAGAAACAAAGTATGCGTTACCGCTAGCTGTGTCTTTGCGGTATTTCAGAGTATAACGGTACGCCGTGAGAAATTCGAGCTATCGCCGGACGCGAGAGATTTCGGGCGCTTCGTGGTCCGAAAAAATAATAAAAGAGGTACCCCAAAAATATTTACCGAGGCGTTTAGTGCTCCAGACACTAATGCCAGCCTCGAGATCGAGCGGCGTCCAGTGGCACTCAAACTCGAGGGTAGCACGGCTGATGAAGACAATGGGCCATATCGAACCGTCGTTTTGTTCCTGCTCGAGGTTGGCTCTAGAACCAACAATGCTGGCATCACAGTAGAGAAGGGAAGGACTAAAATTGGGGGCGACCCCGTCCCGATCTGGATAGACCAACGATTGGGAGCGCCGAAAGCTACTCGAGAAGGTTTCGGAAGATGGCCCCTATAGCCGGCGTGAAAACGTATATCACCCTTTGCTCCACGAACGAGATAATGGCCGGATTATTTTGGATATTTCGGCCGGGAACTTCCTGTAATAGGATAGACCATGAACGACAGACCGTAGTTGTTTGATGTCCTTCGGCATTGGCATGCTTTTGAGGTCCGCAACCTCGAAGGCGTTCACCCGAGTTGCTGCGGGGGGGAAATAGTGTGGGGCAGAAATTCTGCGTCGGTGACACCGATCTTTGCCTTCGACGGCAAGAGCTTGAGATTGTGTTTCCGTAGCTGCTTGAAAAGATCCTTAATGGTGACGACGTGAGCAGCCGGATCCGAATCGAAAACGATGACTTCATCGAGGTAAGGGGCACGATAGCTAGGCCTTTGATGACCGCGATAATAACCTCGACGAATTATCCAAGTGCTGCACTGCTTCCTTGCGGCATGACAAGCAACACATAGAGAGAGACGTGTTGGCGTGCAGAACGCAGTGAGGGGGATCGTGTCTTTGTGGGACGTTTTTTTTAAAGAACGAAGAGACCATATCAAAAAGGGAGAAAATGCGGCCACGGCCGAGCTTGTTCAGGACTTTGTAAACTCTGGGTTTGGGGAGCTGTCCGAGGGTACTGACGTCATTCGTCTCCTTGTACCTAATAGTGAGAGGAATCCCGCCATTATTCCGGGGTATGATAAACACCGGGCTCGCGCAGGGCAAAGTCGAATGTTGTATGAGGCCAGCCGCAAGGTATTCATCCAAAATACCGTCTATTTGTCTGACCACGATAGGATTCACGTGATAGCGCGACAGGTCACAGGTGGACTGCCAGGCGGAATTGAAAAATCGAGCAGTAAGTAGGAACAAGATCCAAAGTCCGTAGATAACGTGGGAAAGACATCTGCGGACTCGGTGAGGGTGTCCTCTGCTGGGCGATTACGTGAGGTCGCCAACCTGGGCCGTGGAAATCGAACAAAATGTCTTTGAGGTGCGCGGGCAGTTTGTGCTAAACGTTCAGGAATCTGACGCGCCAGTCGGGGTTTGAGCGCCCCAAAAAAAAAAGCTGCGGCTCGCAATCAGTCGGAAGTGGCTTGGCAGGGTCGGGACCACTACATGTGGGTGTTTTTTTAACAAAGGGATCTGAACAGGTCGGCGGGGCCGAGATGCCGGCCGAGGGAGGGGAAAACGGGACCCGGGACGACAATATAGGGTACGTCAGCGGTGGCCAAATGCCGTGTTGAGGCGCTGTCGTCTTCGTGCAAAGCCGAAACTTCAGGCACACGAACAAGTGGGTAGAATGAAGTGCCAAACAAGTCACCGGGTTCCAATCCCGCAGAGCCGGCCAACGGAATATGCTGAAAGCAATTTTCAACAACGTGTTTGTCGACAGAAAAAAATGTCTGAACTTCGCAGCATTTCGACGAAAAAGCAGCCGGACAAAGCTGGCGATCCGTCGCTTCGAACCAGAGAAAATTGACGAAGATGGTGGTCTCGTGAAAGTGATATACTTCCGTGACCGGCGTAAAGCAGGTGATAACATCCAGGTCAACCCGAAAAAACCGAGACGAAGGCCACGGCACAAGATGGGTTTTGGTGAGATACCGTGAGTTCACTGAACACGCGGTTATCGCCTGGGCGCGTAGTCAACGTACGGTAGGAGCGCTCGCTGAACCTCACCCAACTGTCGCGACCGAAGCGAACATCGTGTTGCATAGCCTCGCACGAAACTATTGAAGCCCAAACCGCGAGCGGCGCAGTAGATTAATCCTCATGCAAAAAATTTATGCTCAAGCGAACTATGTAGAGGTCTGCAAGGGGGGGTGCTTTCCGAGGCCGCCCCAGGAATAAAGCGGGGTTTGCGTCTCGCAGATTTTCGAGGCTGCACCAGACCACACCATGTGCTCCCAGGCTTTGAGAGTAAAGAACGACTGGGGGGAGTCTGTATCCAATAGGGCGATTTATCCAAGTCTAGAGGAAGCGTGGCCGCCGTGCAGAATGACCTTCGTTTAAAAGAAAGAGTGATCCATGGTAACAATACCAGGGGCGAGGCATGGCCCCTGCTCAGCGAGGTGCTGGAAACTTGGGGTGGTGCCTTCTACCCGGGGGGTCACCGAGAAAATGCTGCCCCCGTAATCCGATGGCACGTTTGGCACGAGGGTCGAATTGCCAGATGGGGAGGTAGCCAAGTCACAGGTCGAAAGACGCTGTTGTGAGGAGGGGTCTACCTTCAAAAATTATATTTACCCTGCGAGAGCGAGTCGCCTTACGGAGGAGAGATGTAGTGGCGATGTGGCGGTGATGGGACGGCGTCGCGGAGGTCCTGGCGCACTATTTGCAGGGCGATTCCTAACAGGTTCATACCGCGCCATGCGAGGGGGGGCACTGGGCGTTGTGGTGGTCTGCGCGGTAGACTATCCCCCGGATTGTATCGTGGGGGCTAGCTGCTGCTAGCAGCCGGCCTCTGGTATTCAACAGGTCCTTTTGCATGGTTGCAGTTTGGGTGAATGTGGCGTAGGATGCAACGAGGACACCATTTATTCGCTCGTGCTCCCGGTAGCATCTAAATGTTGTACCTCACGTTCGTACTGTCTCTGCAGCTTGGGGTCGGACATACGCATAAGTGTTCGAAGCGCGGAGTGGCAACTGAAGGGGCGACTTTTTCTGCAGCGAAAACTTGCACCGCACACAAATAGGAAGCACCGTCGATGGTAAACCTGAAAGCGGCCCATTGCAAGAAGAAATAGGAAGGTTGCCAGAAACAAACCACCGTGGGGGTGGTATACTCCTGGGTGGTATCAAACGCGGGATCATTGGGCGCGTCGTAGGCGAATGGGGAAGCGTCAATCGCGGGGCCGGTAGGCGCGGAATGAGCCGGTGAGGGGCGTTTTTTGCCTCCCGGATGGCTGAAGGGGTCGTGTTTCGTAGGCGGTACCCGACGAGCTACTTGTCCCTCCGGGGTCCAAATTTGAGTGCCCGAAGTGAGGACCTACTAACCTAGGAGGGTCGTTACTGAGGTCCCCAAAACTTCACGGGAGCGACAATGGGCTCCTAACCGACCTTCTTCGACAAGGGTAGCGAGTCTTCCGCTGCCTGTGCGGAGGGCGATTCAAGTGCAACCACAATAAACGGTGTTGTCAGCACTGTCGGGGGTGAGTGGGATCTGTTCGTTACGTATTTCTCGCCGCGCCCAGTCCGGAACAAAGGGGTCGCTTTCATGCGCGAAGGGTGTAGCCGAGTTCAAATACCTGTGGGGGAAATACGTCCCCTGTCGGCTCGCTGGTTACTGGCGGTGAGCCAGAGGCCAGGAAAAACCTTTTGCCGTGCGCTGATCAGAAGGGTCATCGAGATGGGCAAAATAAAAAATTAGCTCGTCAACGGTATTCGTCAACGGTACAACGCGGGGGTTTCGACCGATTTTGCTTGCAGACGCAGAGCGGAGAGTCGAAAAGGAACTCCGGCGTCGGGGGCTCTTGTACCCACACCTCAAGGTGACCCCTTCATCTGCGGAGCAAAATACGTATGTACTTGAAGTCTGTGGTGAAGTATTGGGAGACGCAAGCTAACGACCTATATCGATGTCTTTTATGCGAGGGGGAGCAGCGTGGTACGCGCCCTGACCCCGTGGTGAAGTTTGTCGGTGGGATAATAATGTGGGCCGAAATGTTTATCTGCGGGATCGGGGGCAGGGCCGTGCGCGCCCGTACCCTGCGTCAAACACGAACAGACTGCGGCGAAACTCGTTCGCTCAAATAGAGTCGTGTCTTGTCTCCCAAAGTACTTACAGATGGAACTGGGAGCTTGTGGGCACCGACGTCGGGCGGTAAGCCGGAGCGAAACAACACCGTCTGGCGCGCAATGGGATTATCATTGTTTGAGCTAAAGTACCGCGCGCCAAGAGTTCCACCGGCCGAGGCGGGAGGCGGATGTGTTTCATTGTTAGGCTGATACACTGTCTGAGACTAAGGTGCGATACTTGTGTTTCGGGCGTCTTGTCCCAGGTGCATGGGCGCGTTGTTACTGTTGTTGTGAGGCGAAAAGTGTGGGTAATCACCTTGTCTGTTGTTGCGTGAATAATTTCGCGAAGGCGCGCGAGTGCCGCTTCCGTGATTATTACAACTACGGTCGCTGTGATTGTGTTGATAATACTTTTTATGACGGTCAGAGGTTGACGACGAGCGTGTGGTTTCGCCACCTTTAGAGTGGTCACGGCGACGGTGGGAGCGCAGCGCTGCTGCTGCCAACGACGGTAGTCCTCACCATTATCACCTATTTGTTCAAGCTGGGGGTTAAGGCAGCCACGGACTATACTAAATGCGTTTACACAGGGCTTAAAGGAGTGATCGGTCCCGTCGCAATTGAAGAGTGACTTGTTTCGTCGCGGAAAGCTTGCGTGCGTTCTCCGGGTGTATCGGGCGGCGTTCATCATCTGAGATCAATGTTTGGAAACGATTCGGAGACTTGAAATACTGTGTCCCAGTCAGACGCTGTACATGAACAGCACTACTGCTGTAAATTTCCAAGCTATAAGATACGGGAGCAATAGATACGCGAACTGCGACAAAGGAGGGTGTACTGCTGTGCTCTTTCAGCTGGCTCTACGACCTATCGGTCGGCAGTGTGAGACACACAGTAGTCAGCAGTGAGTGGTTTTAACTCCCGATAATGTCCGTAGTCATATAACCATAGACAGTAGGCGGTTTCCGCACCAAAGCATGTATTGTTTCTTGTTTGTTTGGGGGGGGCAAGGTTTGGCACGCCCCCCCCTCCCCCCCCTGAGCTATTTTTTTTTTTACGTGCTGTACAAGATGCTACGACCGATTGATTGTACTGGACTCGACGGATGTTCACGATCCAGGGTCCAAGGATGGGTATGGAGCAAAATTTGCCGGTTAGCCGTATGTGCATAGCCAATGCCGGTGACAACTGTAGGACCGAGATCGCATGTGCAGAGTATGCTGCCTGCTTCTGCTGTTGGCGCACTGTACCGAGCACAGCTGGCGCAGTGGCATTGTTCGACCATAAACAGCAACACGCAAAAAAAGAAGCAGGGAGGAAGGCGATGATGATAATACAGCTACGCCAGCCTGGCTATGTACGTGAATAAGCCTGAAAGAAAATCTGGTTCCATACAAGGCAGATGGTGACTTACGGACGGCAGGCTCCGACAAAAACAACGAGCCACAGCAATACTGCGCAAATGGGTGTGTCTCAGACGCACGGCGAGTAGGCGGAGGCGTTGGAACGATGTCATCTGTAACTGTCTGTTGTGTACCTGGTGTGAAGAAACCAGACTACAATTTTACTATACGTACGTATATAGAAAGGCCTCTCCTATCGGAACCAGGGAAATCGTCATATATATCCATTCCCGCCGGAGAAAAACGTTCGAGCGCCCACCACGCGCGCGCTGAGGTCTTTTCCAATGTGTCCGGCCAGGCTTCACGTGCACGAATGCTTGTTGTTTTGCCAAAAAGTGCTTGTGCGAAGAGAAACGTTAGCAAAAAAACAAAAAATTGACAAACATACGAATACTTATGTCCCATATCTGTAGTCGGTTATGTTTGTACCAGCCATTACCGGTGTTCGATCAGGTTTTCATTTTTTTTTCCTTTGCCGTTTTTCCAGCTAGAACACGTTTCTTTTTTTTTGCAGCACAATGATAGCCATGCGGCAAGACGGCCAGAAAAAAATTAGCCGACCTGAAAAATGCCGGTATTCCGCCCCTTTCCCAGGAGTGAAAAAGTGTTTTTAGTTTTTCGGCCAGGAGTCTCTCAAAAGGCCTAAAAGGGGATTTTCCGACCTAATATCAGTATCGAAAATTATCTCTTCCATTCGTATGCTTCGTCTGCGCTGTATATTTCTATAGAACAGACAATAATGTAATCGTCAACGCCGTTCCACCCAAAAAACATCGACCATAACTGACCAGACTTATAGGACAGAGGAAGTATGTTGTCATCATTGGGTTATGTATCGCCTTGAAAGTTGATGGCGTTAATATATCAAGAACGAAGACAACACGAGATCGTAGTGGTCACTTTGTGTTTGGACGCCGAATTTTTCTAAAGACCATAATATCGGGTATCACATGGTTCAGGCAGAACATTATTTTCCGAAGAAGGGGGTGTCTTTTTTCTCCTCGTCATTTTCGAGAACGGATACATCAAAGAAAATGCTTCAGAATTGCGCGGGCGAGAAAGAGTAAGAATGCTGGTCGCTAGAAACGAACCCACGCAGAAAGGCCATTTTAAGCGAAAATTCAGAAACGTTTTCCCCAAAAATACCCTTGAATGTTCAAAATCACTGCAAAGTGACCCGAATCGAAATATAAATGAGTAACGACGCTCGAGCATACCGGACTTGTCGAAATGACACATGCATGTACCTGGTCGACAGGAGCAGGTGAAGTAATATATTATACAAAGGATCCCCATGGGTGCCGGCATTCATCGACACTCGTCCCTCGAAGAAAGCAGTAGGAAAGAGTTGGAATTGTTCCATCCGACGTGAGCGAAACATATATATTCAGGGAATGCTAAGAGTTTGAGCAAAATATCGTTGAGCCAGGGAATGATACACGGAGCCGAGAGAAACAAGGACCACGTTTGACGTTTAATCTCCATTGCCCCGATCCTCCGTGGTTGGTCAAACACGCCCGACAGATACTTCGTTATAGGCGCGACCAAATGCAGCTGACCATCTGACCACATGCGGTTGCGTCGTTGCCTCGCGAGATCGTTTGACCTCTGTGTAAAACGGCACGTGTCGAGACGGCCCCTGTGCACTATAGGCGTGCGCTTTCGGTTTTTGTTCGTTTGTTGATCTTCCTGTTCCCAGAACTCATAGCAAAGCAGCAGCAGCTAGCTGTGTGGAGACATGTAATTGGGGAAAATCTTCCACGACCAGCTCCGACAAGACGGGCGAGACCTGGCTGGATCTGGTCGCCGAGTGCAGCTCCTCTGAGAAAAAAAAATCGCCTGGCTTTCTATTTCAGAGTTATCCTGCTTCTCTGTGTCTCGGTATTGTCGTGCGCAGTGTGTCGGAAGCCGAGCTCTTCTGTCGTGATCTGGAACCTTGGTTCCACGAAAGCTATGATTGTTGGGGTAAATACATGACCGCACACACGTATGTTCATACAGCAGGGAGAGCATCTTGCTGTGTCGTCCCTGACCATTTTTTTTGTTCCTCAGTGCAGGGTAAGCGGCAGGACACGAGGAAGCGATGACAACGAGAAGGTTCACCGTACTCCAAGCCTTTGCTGTGCTGGTGTCCGGTTTGGCGCGGGGCCTGTCAAGGGCTCGTCGCAAGGTGTTGTATCAACCCACAAACTCAGAAACACCACAAATTCAGCAGCAAAGTTTCATTGCGGTACACAGCACTTGGAGTATACGAGATTGGCACAGGAAACAATGTACGTGACAATTATTGCACGTCGACACCCATCCGTTTGTTCCCCGAGAAGATCTTACATATTTGCCACAGTTTAGAAATTAATAAAAAAGCGCAATCCGGGGAGAGATAATTTTTGGACAAGTTGACCGAGGAAATCACCCTCTTTATTTTCATTCTGCTTAAATATTCTAAAAGTAGGGCATATATCACATTGTCAATCTTACATCCGAGCTATACGAGCGGAGATTTGAAAGAAAAGCTTGACATCCCACCCGCGTTCACGGTTCACGGTGAACCGGAGTAGCAGTCAATCAATTTCGCCACAGCAATACTGCTGCGCAATGCAGACCACACCTGCAAAGTGAAAATGTCCTGTGGGGAACGCGGACATCGACCCTTGGCAGGACTAACAAAATATACCTCCTACATGATGCTACTGCACTCTTTTTCAAAATTCGATCGTGTGTGTTTGCGTACTACCGCCCCCTTGTCAAGATTAGGGAAAAGCTCGACTATACCGTCCAAAATCCAAAATCGCGCATGCGTGCGCACTTGAATATTTTTGCCCCCTAAAGCGCCGGAATAATTAAAGAGTCTTCAAGAATTTACAGTGCCAAAATTCCGACACTGAGGCCGGCCTGAGATGAAATTACACGTGCTTGTTTTACTTGAAGTGACCCATGATTATAAAAAATTGTTTACATAGGCGCAAAAACAATGCTCCGTTTCACCATGCACGATAACATACCTGCTATATACACTGTCCATGTAGCAATGTTCACGAAAAGGCTTTACTTCATCCACAGATTTTTTCTCGAAACGAATCGAAGACGGGGTCCAGTCTCCAGGCCAACTTCATCCTTGTCCGTGGAGCTTTTCGACATCCACCGTAGAGAGATTGCCCGCTACTCTCTACAGCTGGAGACCGGCAGGAAGGTTTTTCATTTTTTAGATATAAAATAATTCCTTCCCAAGAATGTTCACCTGGACGAAGTACCTGAAAAACCGGAGGAAAAGCAGAAAGATGGCCGGTGCGTCTTCCTCCAAAATCCGATTCAAGTTTTGTCGGGAATATAAAGAACTTGTACTTCGACGCGACGAAGAGAACATAGAATCTGAATCGATGGTACAATCCGTCTGAAACCGAGAATTCTGGTGATGTATACCGTGTCTTCTGACTTTGAATCACCACCTTCAAAGAATTCGGCAATTCAGTGTATTTGCGGATATTCAACCTCTGGAAAACTTGTTCTACGTGGAGTCAGGAGTGTGACACGAGCAAGATCTCTGCTGCTGGTGCGCGGATGCAGTGAACGAGGGGAGTAAAGGAAGTGCGCCGTATGTGGTGCATACCACATTCATTATGACATGACTAAAAGAACAAGAAGAGCACCTCTCAGATGAAGTGCATCTGATCGCATTGTTTTTGTTGGTCTCGGATGCGTTTGTTTTATGACCATCAGGCCACTGCCTTTAGAGCGCTGTTCGATACGACGTCAGTCTTAGTTTTTATGTCGCTTTGTTCAGTATCACTCTCGCCTAGCATCAAAAGTAGGCAAACCGTATCGAAGCTCTGACCAATACACACCGCGAATAAGGAGGGCAAGACACCAAGAGGTGACATCTGTGTGTTTGGTGCCCAGTGGGGTATTTTCCGGTCTATGGCTGTTCTGTACCTGATACTCGTTTTGCCTCTTCGCCTCCGCATACGTGTATTTTTTATGCCTCAAATTCATCAAGGTGTATACATATATCAAATTTACAGCAGTAGTACTATACCCACTTTTGAAACTTATCCGCTTATTGAACAGATTCAACGCACGGTTATAACAAAATGGGAATTTGAGGAAACAATGCTCGCGCTATGAATGGCCCTGAGGCTGGCGCGGATCTTTTCATTTTGAAACGTAGTCTGATAAGATACCGACACCGCCGGTATTGGGTGTTTGAATCACACACGGCGCTGCATTTTTGTTTTTCAGTTGGCGGGGGTTGTCTTGTATGTATATAGATCCGCATGGTGTTGAATTTACACTGTCGTAGACGTGCCGCAGCAGCTGCCGCTGACAAGCGGCGCAAAGAAAAATATTCTATTACCGTCGGAACCTCCGAGGGTTGCTGATATTCCACGGCGTGAGATAACGAAGATTTTATGCTTGTGTACAGTTTGTGTGGGTGCCCGGTTTCCGCGACGAGATACCGCATTTATTACCTGAAAGATAACGCAGGATTTGTAGCACTGAGTAAAGGTCTCCATCTATGCTCTTTCTCATTAGTCCCACAGTACGTACTGGTCCAAGTTGATTTAGGACGTAGTATAAACAATGTATTTATATGAGAGTAACCCCACGGTCGGCGATGCAGTTTTGGGACAAAGGGTTTGTGACCGAATGGGTTCCCTAAGAGAGGAACGGTAGCAAGAATACACATTTTACTCGTATATTCGTGTTAGGGTTACGGCACACAAGTTCCGGTAGGGTGGCGCTAACTATTTGCTTCCATATTTTGTGTCGGGTGAGATATTAGGCTCATAATAATATGGGGGGCTCAGAAACGTCCGGTGCACCCATATCGTGGGATCTCTCATGATGCAACTGGCACGTCAAACGACACAGAGACACCTGACGCTATTCGGCCACGCGAAGAGTGAATACCGATATAACGCAACCTGCCATTGTTGTTGTAGTTTGCACGCTGAGGGGATCGCAGGATATATATCTGGTTCCATGTAGTACTTATCGGCCGTTGTGGAGGCGTTCTACGATAGACGCATTACATTCGTGGGACCTACTTCTGAGCCACCACGGCCATGTTATCCGACGCCAGCGGAACGACGCGTTCTACGATAGAGGTAGCCCGTTTCCCCTGGACCATTTCCTGGAAGACGGGGTTCCTTAACCCCGAATCGTCAGAATAACGATCTCTTTTTGCTAAATGGGTACCTTGTATACTCGGGCCGTGGGAATATTCATCGAGATATCATTTTATCTTTGCTGAAAACAGTCTTAGGTTGGGGTATGGAGCTCCTTAAGCAAAGAGCCTCCGAAGAAGCAGGGTGCGTCTCTGCCGTAAAACACCTCGAAGATGGTGCAGTACCGTATCTGCGGATGTTGAAAGTGCGCGCCCCACATATCCTAGACAGCAGCCGGACTAGTTGTTTGGTTTTTAATGAACTCTGCGTAATACTTTGGGGGGTGAATTTAGGGGCCCCAGGAATCGTTTGACGTACTTCTATTATTCAAGGGGTTGGAAACACTACACGGAGCATGTACGCAGCGCCACCTACATGCCCCGTGCATGTATCGGGGTCTCAGGTTCAATCAATGACAGGCATCATATTGGTCTGTGCGAGAAAGCGTACCGGTTGTTGAATATGGTTTATGGGATGGCGTGTGTTGAGAAAAATCATCACGTGTGGCTCGCTTGGTTCAGAAAGTTACCGCGGCGACAGCCCGGAGTCTGCGTGTGTTGCTGATGTATTCGAACCTGCCGCAGTGGTCGCCCTTGTTTTGGTGTCTGGGAGTCGGAGATTACCTTATCGTTGAGTCGAGAGTCCCTAAATCGACATCGACAGTAGTAGTCCATTAACCGTCGAATCGTAGATACGAAAAAACGTGCATATTAATGTCACGAGGTCAGCGATTATATAATACCTTAGTATTTAGCCTCACTAGTACGTCGCAAGAGGTGTTTCACTACGTGGGGCGCAAATTCCTTTTCCTATCCTCGAACTTTTCGTATGGTGGTTTTGCGATGAACGGGGACTTGCGTGAGTTTATCCAGACAGGACTCCTCATATAAGGTGTTTGAGACAGATTTGGTTGGTTGACTAGAACTACTTTAAGCAGTGTGGCTACACCAACGTGAATGAAACCCCATCTGCCCCTTCCGGATATATTGGAAGCCTCTCGTACCTAAACGTCTGGCCTTGCTACCATTGGCGAGCAGCAAGATACGTAGTGGACGAACTAACTCCCAACCCAGGGCCCATCCCCCGTTTTACCATTCATACAACAGCAACTAGCGATGGTGCATATCGAAGACAAAGACACCACTTCAAACGAAGAGGAGTACTGCAGGTTCTGGGGGTGCTGTATCCGTGGTCGCCCCCGGCAGTTTTTATGGAATAACGTAAGATCTGGATGTGATAGTGCTCCTATCGACAAAAGGCATAGACCCAGTCGTTCCCGTCGCCTCCACAAGAGCTGGCACCGCCCCTATGTCGTCCACAATGTTATTTTCGACATTTATGGCACGGTGAGTCGATATATTGTTTTCTTCAGTCGAAGAATCCGGCAGACTTGAGGGCTTGCGCGAGGAAATCTGTTCGTGTGCATGTTGCATATCACGGGGCATAAGCGTAGTGATACGCTTCGGATATGCGCCACGTAGCGATTAACAGGATCACAAGATTGTGCTCCAAAGAGAACCAAGATAGCCGATGTACACACCGACTGGGCCTATAACAAAAACAATGTTCCGATGACAAAGGGCAGCTTTGAGGTTCAGGAACCACGGCAGTCGAAAATCTGTTATCGTGAAATTCGCACTAATGGAGAGTTGAGTACTGACCCAAGTTCCCCGCTGTCATGAAATGTTCGTTTGAACAGACAATGTTGGGTGTTCTTGTCGACTCGGTCGCAAATATTCTGGGCCGCGACCTTGTCGGAGGTCAGCTGATTTTTGTCTGAGGGCAACACCGACCACGGATGTGCTAGAAATGCAGTCGAACGACAGAAGTAAGGGTGCTTGTATGCAAGAAGGAATAAACAATCAATTCAGTGTAAAAATTGGGGCTATGTGGCCTTTTAATAAAAACAAGAAAACAAAAACTATATGCTAAATACAGCCTTCGATCCTGTGCTTCGAATCCGATAACACCGTTCGAGAAAATCGTTTGGACGGGTGGATGGATATACCCTTTTTTGGATAAACAGTTTTTTTCGCACTAACGTGCCTGGCGAAAGGTGGACGCAAAGCAGCGTATATCATATTTTTGCTCTTGTTAACTATGAGGTCTGCAGTTCCTAAACTCAAAAAGTACCATTTCACCGAAGCTTATTGGTCGTTTTCTTCTCGGAAGTTCCCGTTCATGACTTGAACCCGGATCTGGAAGAAGGCGCAGGCGAAACAGAGGCAATACAGTTCGTAGAAGGACTCGCTTCCCCGAGAGTGTAAGAGACACTTCGAAATTACTAAACACCTACCGAGCATATCGTTGTTGGTAAATAGCGCGAAGGAACGCTACAGCTAGGCATCATGTACGGACCGGAGCAAAGAGGATACCCGTTCCACCATTTAGGCCGTAATGTCCACGAAATCGAACCAGGGTTATCGCTCATTCGTGAGACTCAAAGTCCTTGCCCCAACGTTCTGAGGCAGACCTCAGTAAGGGCAAGTGGGGGTGCGACATGTGTTTTCAGTCTCTGTGATGATACGTGAAATTCATCGCATTCATCTTCACTGATTTGGTTCACTCGGACAATCCATCGAACTGCACATGAACATCTCGTGACGTTAAATATTCGGTTTGAATGAACGAGTGTACAAGCGAAACGGGAACAGTGAAAAAGCTAAAAAATGCAGGTAACAGTTCAATACCTGTGGCAGCACGATATAAAAGCGGCTGACTCGCGGCCTTGTTACTAGAGGGACACCTAACCTTGCCTGCGTGGTAGACAGCATTGAAAGAAAAAAAATTCCACCTCGACTTCTACTCGATGCGGAACACGAAGTCACCAATGTATATTTCCACATCGACGTCTACTCGATGCGAGGCACGCAGTCACTAGTGTACCTAGACAAGTACACATACTGTCATCAATATTTCAACCGCTAAATCAAAGGTGTAACAATGGACACTGTACAACCCAACAGCACGGTTAGTACTGCTGCAAGTGCTGAAACTAGTGTGCGCTCAAACTGACACCGAACACCAGTGTTTTTATTCACCCCCAACCATCTAATGGGCACAGTAGGTAACCATGATTTCTTATCGCAGCTCGAGTCATGAGGACAACACCTGGGTAGGCGAGCGGACAAGGTCTATTCCAATAAATGCACAGATCATAAGAAGAACCATTAGAGTTAAAAGAGGCTCTTCGATTCAAGCTTTTTTTCGCTTCCTCCGTATCAGGTCGCCCCAAGGAAGTATGACAACCACAATATCGCCAGCGGGACCCTAGCGTCGAACAGTCCTGTATGAACCTCGGCTTCTTTAAAACCGCTTCGAAGAATTCAACAGGAAAGACTAGTATACGCTTGCATGATACATAACTTCAAAACAACACAAACCGCCTCCCTCGTCACAACACATAAAAGCGACCGCTCACGCAGAATATTCCTGACGCAAAAGCTACATCAATTCCGTTGAGACTGACCCGCCTTCTACGCCAACAGGGTGTTGCAGGCAGACCGGTGCGTCTGCCTACCAAACGCATCGTTCGTCTTGGTGGAATCCAGGCATAGTAGTAGCGCTGACATTATAGGTTACAAATCGAACAATATTGCCAAGACATTAGGGTTCACGTTACAACACCTCGAGTTTTATGTTGGTCGCCGATCACTAAACAAATGACCGCGAATGTCGATCAACCGCCCACTATTGGCATAGGTCTCGCTGAAAACCCGAAAACATTGACTCGATACCCCCGGTGCAGAAATGTCAGATCTCACGTGCGACATCCGAAGCTGAGTAGTACATCAGAGGTTGACCCCAGTTCGACATATTAACAAACTTCCGTCCCTCTGAACGCCTCCCCGCTGCACCGCCTGTTGTCGACGAAGAATGATCCGTCAAGTTTGAGTCTGATCGTCTGTCCTGACATGAGACGGAGCTGAAAGGGCTCGTTCTCTGGGAATGCCACGGCCTCCTGCGGGTACAAATACAAGAAACACCGCGAAGAACATTCAGCATCACACCAACACGTTTGGTGTTACGATATTAACTGATTCTCGATTCGATCAAAGCGGCGGTTCAGTGCAGAACACCACACCCCGTGTAAGAGGAATTGAGGGCACCGGAAAACACAGTCTACGGTATGGTCTTCACTGTGTGGCCGTTGACTACGTATCGATGCGCTTGTCATGACGGAAAAAAGTCTATATAAATGATGATCGCGCGTGTATTATTCTGTGATTAACTTCACATCTGTTAATTTCGTACAAATAGAAAGGTGCGTACCAGCTTGCGTCCACCTTTACCAAAGTTTCAAATAAACTTAAGTTCAAATAATGCCTATTACGTGTATGTTACTGGCAAGACCGTAGATCCAAAAGAAACTGTGCGAAGGATGAACATGAACAACATTAGTCAAGCAAATCAAAACCAATCGCAGCCAGCTACACCAGCGCCAATGATAGCCAGTACAGTGGCGTCTACGTATGCATATCGGTGCACGTACGAAGGGTATAAAGTTCCCATTTTCCCGTCAGCAGACGTCTTGCGTGCGTGTGATCCCTTGCCTGCTGCAAAATGCGCACACCGGCCATCTCGCCGAGGAGCAACCCTTCCTGGCGCTCCATCCTCCAGTGAATACCCATCATCTGCCTGCAAATCAACGCACAGCAAGCAGGACACAGGCAACGCTCGTTATAGTTGGAGTCAGTTTCATCCATGGCACACGATCCCACGGACGAAATACACAGCAGTGAGAAGCGAAAGACATGAAGTAAACACAGTACTACGGAGGACATATTACATATTTTTGATGTTTCCAGTTGCTCGGACTGGACCCGCCCACTCTTCGCGCAACTTCCGAATGCCACATTGACGCCTAATTTGTTGATTTATCCCCCGTACGACAGGCATTCGTCGCCGGTGTAGGCAGAAGGGTCAACCCTTTATCGTCCGGAACGACGGGATTGCTGACACACGAAGCACCACGGTCTAGTCCGACAAGGGCCTGGAAAACACGGTGGCAAGTTCAAGTGGGAATAACGAGCGAAAAGTCGGAATGAGAACATTGTAATGTTTTTTCATCGCGCTGGGCGAACCAGTTACGCCAATCCCGCTCTACATACACTGTTTGTGGCTGGATGCTGGACAGGATAAATTTGGAAAAAACCAGGGCATGAAGTGCGACGCTCGTGATACGCCCTCTAGACAAGACGGGTGTCAAAGCACGACCTTAATTGCTTTTTTTTCAGCGGTTGCGGTGCATCAAAATATCAAACCGCTGCAGTTCTCCACATGAGTTACAGAGTCTCGATCACAGCGTAAATATTCAGAGACACAAACTGAGTAGATGCATGGCACGTGATTAATACGTCATCTTTTGAGTATTAATCCGCTACGCTCTATATCACAAGAATCGTAACTGGACGAAAACAAGCGCGATAGGATATACTCCTGTTCTGACACCAATTATTATAAACATGTTACGTTCATTGGAGGCCCGACTTCGTCTTCGTGGTGAACAACCCAAATGCGTTGCTGCTTGCGACTGCTGGTCGGTTAGTGCTGGTGCGTGCAGTCATGGCTACTGGTCGTACATTGTTTACATCTGCCGCCGATGCAGTCGTTTGGCATTTCGCGACAGATTTGCCTGCTAATGATGAGCGGAGCCTACTTATTGATTATATCGCAAACGATAGTTCAAAGAGTCAACTGATAGATGAGGAGCAATGCGCGTTATGAGATAAACACAAAAGCGTTAGTCCGTTTCCGATCCAATACAAATATATGCTACAGCGAACCAGGGTTTGCAACTAAAACAAATTTGGAGTACCTCGGTGCAAGCTGGAGCTGTAATCGCTGCAGCCGTGTTTTTTTCCATCAATCATACGCACATGCATACCGCGGTGACACTTTTAATCAACCCGTATACGGCAGACGTGATAGCAGTGATTTACCTTGAGTACAGTGGCAAAGGCGACGTTTTAGACGGCGTGCCCAGAGGGATAGGACGGGTGTATCGGTGACCCCTCCTCAATGACGTGTGAAACCAAAGCACACCCGCGGCAAAAGTGAAGTAGGTCGACGATATCGAACATCAGCAGCAGTGATTCAATGGTTTAACTTCATCAACGTTTGGGTTTTCGCATTACACGCCCCCCATCTTGTCGTCGTAAACACTTGTTAAGATAGTTGTTGATGTCATACTTTCCGCAGAGTCCATCATCGCCGCGAAGTACAGGAGTAGCGTCGAGATAAGCTTCGAGTCCGTGTACAACCTACTACTTTTTCACTAATACGTCATACCTTTCGGGTTGCAACGATTTTTGTGTCGATATATTAATAGATGAGTCAAGCACACGTGCCAAATTTCAATATATTACACACGACGACCAGATCAGCGTAATCATGATGTGGATCCAGGTAGCCCTAGCTGGAGCTTCGGCCACCCCTTGACGCAGCACTTAGAATAGTCTGTTCCAACCTCAAACCTCCTAAACCATAACCATCACCTACATGTCATCCTCATATTTCTACGATACTCCATGGGACATGTGCAGATCGTACTCGATCAACACTTGTGGAAGAAGGAAGGTACGCGGGCGCCTGCGTCGTTGCTCGGTGATCTCCCTGTTGCATCTCCTCACCCGCCTTAGCAACCGCCTGTTGTTGAGAAGCGAGTCCGGAAATTCTTCGTCGAGGTCGCCGTTGAGGACAATGTGGAGAGTTTCTCCGACAGCCTGTGACGTCGCACAACCCAACCAAAACGATTTGACAACATAAAGATGGAGGGCGTTTCAAAGAGTAGGGCGAGCTATCATGACTCCTTCGTACACGGATATATCAGACGCGGGTAGACGTATTCAAGCCTACACGACTATCTTGGAAATACTCAATGAATCAAAATATGGACGCCAACAAAGACGGTGTCGAACTATGGGTTTGAATGACAACAAAACGATTGTAGGTCTTGGTTCGAGCGCCGTCCTACGCGCTATGGCAGAAGTTGCATACTATGTTGAAACATCTCTGATCGACTGTAGGGGCCTGTCAACACGGCTGCAATCCTAACAGTCAGTTCCATTCGTTGGAAATACCTGCCTTGGCTCCGGCCTTTTCCATGAGGTTCGTCATTAATGTTTTCTTGGAATTTATGTTTTCAGTAAGACCATCGACGATCCCCAGAACGACAAAGGTGCGACCTCACTATAGTATTCACCCGATGCCGATCGATGTTGATATTAACTGCATACTACGCAGTCAAAACTCACCTCCGGACGAGCAAACAAGTGAACGTTCCACTTCTGGTACCATGAGGACCTTTGGGACAGTTCACCGGTTCCGACAAGCCTCACAATGTGGGATACTCCGTAGTTGACGGAGCCAACCTGGCGGCCACTTTCTGTGTACGGTCCGTTAAAACCAGAACGGCTGATATCTCCTTCTTCAAAAAGAATCAGGGCGGCTTGGTAGACCCCCCTGTAAAGCGTAGGATATTGTTTCGTCGCATGTTTATACGTCAATACTGCTCCAACGCAGATATTGTTTTGCGGCTTTGCACTTCTTTCTGGATATCAAGTGGACACGTGTGCATATTGATGATGTCGCAGGTGGGCGTTGGTGTTTATTCAAATCATCGTTGGGAGACAGTTGTTAGGATTTTGTAACCCGTGGCAGCCACGACACCTTGACACCTGAACGGGCAGTTGCGCGTGATGCTACCTTGGGTACACATCTTTAGGAGTGGGACAAGCTGCATGAACCAAGTACGGCATTCTCACGTGTTGATGGTATCGGTAGCAGGCGTGGTCGCCAGGTCTCGGGCGTTTCGGATGTAGCACTGCACGGCATCTACCTCCTCCGGCGAGTCAGGTTTTCCACCGTTCTGATAATATTTGAAATGAGAGGAAAGGAAACACTTGAGGTTCCGACGAAAACAGAGATCGTATTCACCCGTAGCATGATAGCCCGTCGAAGTTCGAGAGTTCCAAACACACACACTACGTGAACGGTATGCAACCTGCCATCCCATCCTTTATTCTTTTTTGAACTGCATACTCTCGGCATTAGATCGGTGCTTCACAAGGAATATACTCGCTTCTAGCGCCAGGGAGTAGGTTGGCGTCAATCTTGGTCGGAATATTACACCCGAAAAAAAATCGCATTGCGGCTCCGCGCTCTTGCGATCCTCGTCGCCTACAACCTGAATCGCAATAGAGGTCACTTCTTGCATGAATCTTATTCGTTTTTAAAGATCAACACACGAGATGCTCAGAGTCATTCGTGGGATATTATGTATACCAGCGCCGGCGTACCATCTGACGAGCTGACCGATAGACCATAAAAAAATGCGAATGTTGATACGATTGCACAAGAAGTATTCAATGTCGTACTCCACGGTCGATACAGTTTGATGGCTTCGCTGACCTGTATGAAGAGCCATTCGTCGTAGTCGGCCATATAGTCTACTCCAGGTTCTAACGTCGTCAGCTGAGCTTCGACAGTGATGAAGTCGATTGTGAAATTCTTCACCAGAAACTGGGTTAGACCAAACAGCGGGGAGCGACCACAGCAACAAACAACATTTAATATCCGAAAAATTCACTTCCCACGCATCAAAGGCATCCACGTCGAATAGGGACGGTTCATCCCGTGCAAACAAAATTTGTTTCATCACATCGAAATATCAAAACGAATTAAAAACAAACAAAACGTGTAACGCCATTGATGGGAGCATATATCCAGGCTTGATAATATTTCTGCTGCTATTATCCTTAACAAGCACAGTGCGACCATTGAACGGTGTCTGTAGACGGTAAATACGAATGCACGGAACGTCCGAAAACGAACCCAGCCGAGCTCGGTCGCTGAGGCATGAATCAAAGCTATGAATTTAACTCCACACTGCACCTGGGAAACGAAGGGTCCTGTCTCGACACCGAGGGCAGAAAATCGGAAAAGCTGCGACTGTGGGTCCGCTCTGCCATCCGGTCCGACGGCCACCACATTCATATCGACGAATCCCGGCATGGTGGCCGAGTTGTCTGTCGATTACTCAATCGCATTTCGTACAGGCAGTATTGGAAAAAAACACTATGGTTTTATTGTCTGATTGAAATAGCACCTAGCAACACGTGTGGATAGTATGGCAGTGTCAACAGCGCAAACAAATTTACACCCTTAACAGGTTGGGAGACGAACTTCGATGTGGGTTGATCTTCTCGAGTATAGGTTGCGCACGCTCGCAGTGCAGTCGAAGCTGGCATATCAAACAGTTACACTTGAGGTATGCCATACGAATGTTTGTGTGAATTTTGTGTCAATCACCTACTTTTTACAGAACCCCCACATCGCAAGCACATACTTGATAATTGCGATGGACTTCTTAGGTTGAAATGAATGAATCGACTACGCTACCCCTGCGAATTGATCTTATAGAGCAGAGCAATGGAAGTAAACTCGCATCCCAGGTAAATCGTGTCTACGTGAACCGAAGTTTTATCTGGTGATGAGCTTCAGCTCGAAAAGGCCAAATTGTGCGTGTTACCTGCTGCCCCCACGGTTGCCTCGTCTTCGCCGTACTGGGAGAAAGGTACGTCCGTCGTCGGGGCCATCCAGTACAGTTCCGATATTTGAGCAGCCTGAGATGTCATGGATACGACGCGGTTGACCTAAACTGGGAGCGTCTCACATGTCTTCCAAGCCAAGCCACGTGAAACATGTTGGTGCGAGAACAACGAAACGAAGTCGACAAAGCTGTACATCGACTTGAAACATAAAACGTACTGGCGGGAAACACCCTCCGATCACATTTACTAGGACGAAAACCGCAACGATTATGTGCTTTTTTTCCCCACATCATCCTTCTTCGGCCGCAAACCAGCACGACTTACCATGTCCTCGGAGTTGAGCAGTGATGCGCTGGGGATACTTAATGCCGAGCTGTGGTGAACATCCACAGTTCACGATCAGCGATCAACACAAGGGGAAGGACGAAACCAAGGTATTTGAACGGATTATAACCGTTAGGTTGCCGACATGGAGCCGATGGCGTGGATCCAAATTAACGACGGTAGACAGTCCGACGCCCGGACAACCAGAATTGCCTCAGCGGAATGGCGGCAAGGATTCCACCGTGGTGCCGGACGGACGAAATAAGTGGAAGGAAAAAGCGCGTATGGGTGGTGGAAAGGGTGTCAAGCGGTATGATAGCCAGATAGTGTCGAGCGATGTCGCCATGGAACGCTGCACTGCTCAGAATACATCTAGCGCATGTACTGTGCGTTTAAATGGGCGGCCCAGATAAAGTAAAACCCGTAAAGAATCGTTGCAGTGTACGACATTCAAAACAAACCGACTGATGACAATCGGTTTTCTGAGCAGGTATTGCTTGCGTTGTAAATACTGTAGGCGTCGTCGACCGCGTTCGAGCATAACGAGGGCTTTATTCACTTTGAGCATTGATTTGTGTTGTTGGCGTTGTTACCGAGTGTGATACCGGTGTATATGATGTAGGTGATCACATTGCTAGGTTGGTCGTTTAATGACTCACAGATCAGCTTCATTTTGCCGCGGTCCTCTTCAGCATCATAGAGCATAATATTGAAAGTACCTCATCATCTTTCTGACAAGCTTACCTGGAAGCCCCTGCCATGTCAACGGCGATACCGCCGAGGGGGTTGACCAGGAAGCCCGTGTCATGTCCGTCCGGCACCTGCTCGCACGTGTCAATATCTCCTGCGGCAACGCACTCGATAAGAATGTCAAAGACTGCGCTGTTCACCTGTATTGCAGCAGGCGTCAAGAGAGCAGCATTGCAAAATCAAACCAACTCAAGCAGAGGCTCACACACTGGTAAGTTGGTATTACACCCCTGATTGAATTAGAGCTGACGACATACATATTATTTGTGCATTTGTTCGCTTGCGTAGTCACTGTGTTGGCCTCGTCCTCTCCTATGGAAATCGAAACGGTTTTCCTGAAACAGTTTACCATTTCAGATCGGTATTATCTCCGTTGGGTGGGGTATACTTCGGATGAGGCTCTCTTTATGCCGGTGTATGTTCTCCGAGAGCAAATACATCCCTGCCAGTGTAATACCACCGCGCCTAGATAATTCATGCTATGTAAAAAAATTACCATCTACCCCGTCACAGCCTCGGAGAACAACATCAAGTGCCTCAGACTGCTCGAGTTTGCGGCAGCATATTAACCAAAAAACAACAAAATGATCGAAGATTATAATGGTACGTTCGTGTACTACGTGGCTCCGTCGGTCAACACAACCTGTGCTCAAAGGGTCACCCCGTCGTATTACATTGTTTCGCTGTTCCTTCTTTATTTGATTCACTAGGAGTACTCCCTATATCTGATCAAGACGCATGCTAGGTTACGGTATGAATACACCATCAGGACATTCTGGCTCAACTTCCTTAGTCCACACAACATTGCGGCGATAGCCTTCTGAGTCAAACGCGTCGAACCAACCACTTTCTAAAGGGGGTTTCACCTGGCCTAGGCTTTCGTGCGGCAGCGACTTGTGGAACGTGGCGGCGGATGACAGGTTCCCGTTGTTTTTGTGGAGAGAGCCTACCGATACTGCAAACTCGGTTTCCGCCCACTCATTTCGCTGGGTCTGCGCGCTGAAAGCTCGTTCTGCAGGCTATGCGACACATGGCATAGAACATACCATGATACGAATAGAGACGCGAACGAAACAAGAAAACGGCCATGGTTAGACGTCCCAGAAGAGCACCCTTGACTGTGTGCTACCACTAAAACGTCCCCTGGGACTCCCATCACGCGAACGGTCAATCGGAACATTAACCGGTGTAGAGACGGGCTGCGAGAAACAACCCTATTTCTTTACAGTGTCCATATCGACGACACATTGTTCGATATGGCACACAAAACGTCGTCATCAATAAAGAGGTTTTTCATGCGGCCGACGTTCTACAGGGAGACGCGCGCAAATCTACTGTCCTAGAGTACTGACAATTCAACCTCAAATATAGTAACTTATTATTGGTACATTCGCGGGAACGCAATATGTTATTGCAGAAAAATCTCGAACATATTGACTACTATCGCAGGACAAACCCATCATTTTGAACAGGCGCAAGGTCAATAAAATTATCAATGGCCGTCGTGCTTGGTCGCGAGCAATAAGCTACTCAACCCGCGCCCTCTTGATTGTCCTTAACTTGCGAGCTTCGGCACGCAAACGTTGCTTGAATGATATTGAGCATGCTGTCGACATTCGACGGGGCTACGCCCGCAGCTTCACCGTGAACAAGCGTCCCGCAAACAAGCCTTAGTCACGTAACCTGTACACAGTACTTCCATTGAGACGGTACAGGAAGTATGATGTTATTTCAGACATTTTTTTAATACTCAGTCGTACTGCAACAAAAATCATTTGTTCTCAACGAGAGGCCATCCCTACAGCCGACTCAAACCCGGCTGCTATCAGAGAACGCCCGCACACAAAGTGATTGTCGGCACTCACGGTGCCAGTGGGATCACGCGCATCATCGTTCACAACCGGGGGGCGTGGGCGTCGGCGGCCTCCACTCGCTTGAAGATGACGCGAAATACTGTCGTCCAAGGCGTTACTCGATGGAGAGCCCGAATTATATTCACCGCCAGCTGAAACGTAATCAGCCGGCTCTTGTCCTAATGTGTCCGCGATTGCTGCGGATAAAACGTTGAATGCGATGACGACCACAGCACCGGCAGATCCTGCGAACCGCTTCATACTGCGTATTGATGTCGTTATTGGTTGGCTCACGATTCAACTGTTATTGAAAAACTGCAGGAAATGATTCGGAGTAGGGTGTATTGGTATGTCTGAAAAACCAAATGGCGAGTGCGGAAAGATTGCTACCGAGTTTGAGGATCTAGGTTTCACGTTACTCGGGTCCTTATGCACAAAGCTGAAGTATAGTTAACAATTGTGACACGGTGAAAGTTCAGTATAGTGAACACTCCCTCGGGTTTGTGCTTCTGCATGAGGTGGGAACTGTGAATAGGGGATATTTTATCGTAACCTACTCACTGCATAACATGCTGTGCAAGCATAGTTCAAGTTAGCCTTATCATGTACTCGGAGCGTTACAGAATGAAGGTTTTTGCGACGCTGTACTTCTGCGTTGGACATGTCGGTGATAACATATTTTGCGGATGAATTCACTGAGGTTCGCTGAAACTCCGGACACAATATACTCTGGCATTGCAACCGCCATAACATATCCGGATACGCTGCATGATGCATTATACCAATCGTTGAGCGTTAGACTAGGAGTACATATTGCTCTGTACCTTCGTCGACCATAACGTCCAGCTTACCAAACAGATTCCACTACACCTCCAGCCGGTAGTTTTTTTTCATGAGATATGACCACCAGATCTCTGCTCCATGAATCTACTCCAATCCATTGGCGTGTTGATCGAACGTTCATCGGCACGTGAGGCACTAACGGCTTCGTTATACAGCAGTGTTTATCATACCGAGTGCTGGCAATTAATCTTCTCCGAATTTGATATACTATATATCACTCACTTTGTTCCGTGTCGACAACAAGAAAAGCGTGTAGCAGAAAGGTCGGTGTCCGTCTCTTTCGCGTGACCGTGGGGGAGCTTTTTTGTAACTAGTACGCAAAAGGGTTAGAGCGACTCTGGAATGACAAGGGTGGGCTAGACACCATCCTGATCGCTGTGGGAATGTTTTGGCGAATGCCATCCGCCGTGTCTGGGGAATTTTATCATGGTAATTATTGGGGTCTTCAGAAGGTTCGGCTGATTGTTCCTGAGGGTTAGGGGGATTCCATCGAATTGTGCTTCCGTTCTAGAAATTGAAACGTCTAGACGACATTATATGATGCATCATTCTGTAGACCAAGTATACCTGCGTTGAATGTTCAAGCAGTCTGGTTGATCCTCGGTTCGTCCACAGCGATGCGAGCGAGGGTGGCCACGCGTACCGCGCAGTATTACTCTACACCATGGCGTACGCGTCCGCTCAGGCCAGAGTTGACTCAAGTTCTGCACAGTGTTTAAATGAACGACAATGAGGGCGGCTCGGTTAAATCAGGTGAACCAATAGTTTTCACTGTTATACGCCTGCCGACCGTAGTCTTGACGATGCTACATCATCGCGTTCAGGATACATATTTCTACACTCCGCTTAGGCCAAGACATAGATAGCTCACAGTAAGTTCCAGAAATATACGTGGGCGAAATGATAATATGTTGATATAAACTTCCTGCACATATTTGAGGACAAAGTGGGCAATGGACGCAGGAGCTGACAAAAAAAAAAATGTAATATTCTGAGCTTGAAGGTAATTTTTTTCGCGTCGGTGAGAACCGTCGTGATCATGGTGTACCGGGTGTGTACAACGTAGCAACATTTATGCATCTCATAACGCGGATCATTTTTTGTCGGTAAGTTCGTGACACATCAATAAATTAGTGGTACGACGTCAAGTCTGCAAAGAGTGATATTCATGTACCAACGCGGATCACGCTTGAAATGACCTCTTGTTACAGCATCAGTATACTCGAACTTGGTAATCTGACCTTTTGGTATAAACAAGTGCTTGAGACTGATATCACGATAGATCTCTTTACCACTACGGCTGCACGGCGTTAAATCATCGAAATTCAGGTAGAGAGAGTTGGGTTTCTAATATTGCACTATTGTTACTCGCTCCTCGTTGTCAATCGTTGGTCTTCCGGTCTGGAGTATCGTATCCGGTACTAAACTGTACTTTGTGTGTTTTCACTAGTACTGTGTGCAGGCGGGATTATTTCAAACTAGGCAAAATTAACCCCCGGGCAATGCTAATGTAGGTTTTGCGAGGAGGACGGTATTTTCCTCGGAAGCTTCTTGTGAGTCCTCACGAACACCGTATTTAACTGGAAGTTGCAGACGTATGCGACTCCCTGAGCTTTCGGTCAGGTTGGACGTTCAGAAATTAAAAGCCTTGTATACCCAAACAAATCTTCACGTGAAAAACAGACTAAGCACAAAACCTATAGTGGGGCCAGTCCTCGAAAGTGACCCGAAGAATACGTGTGCAAGTGATTAGCCACAGTCGATCAACTCCAAACCGTTTCGGTAACACGCGGGCACTTGACCCGGAAAACGTGTGAATTACGCTGTCACTTTGAATGTCTCTTCTCAACTGTATATTTAGACAATGTCGTCTGCTTGATTTGGAACATACATGCGCAGGCTAGGTTTGGAACATACTCCCCCAAACTTGTAAAAATAAATAAATAATATGCCTGAAAAAAACCGAAACCGTTATTTTCAAAAACTCGAAAACCAAAGTGTGGTCCCCTGCTGTGAAGCCTGTTGGTTGGTGCCGATCATACTTCCCGCCCCGTGGTCACTATTGGCGTTCCGCAGGGGCTAGATCATCAACCAAACAACCTGTGTGTTTCGCTTTCTGCCTCTGTTCGGTTCGGTCTAGACGATATGTTAAGATGTTCCGTTCGGGTACATGGTGTTGCTGGCTTTGTGTCCAAAGGGCATGTCTGTCGTTTCACTCGAACTGTGAAGACGTCTAGATCCGTTACCAGGTATGTTTTCACTCGTTGTTTTCAACCTCAGTCGGTTGATACTCTGTTAGCAGTATCTCATGCTCCTTGCCCTTGTTTTCAGCGTTTGTTTGGATGTCAATTTCCATTTTTCATGAACAAACTATTCTTCCTCTAACTTGCTGGTTAGCACAAGATAGAATGTGCTTACAGCTTTTGTACTGTTATACTTCGAAGTATTGCAGCATACGGATAACATGTAGATGCCGCATAGTACGTTCTATCATGCTACGCTCCACCGCTCCCAGCACATGAATATGCACTCGATGCGCTTTGTTGGTGAAAACATGTATCAATATCTTATGAATAATACCATCCAAACAGTGGTGACCTGATATATCATCAAGCTCTACGTTACTAAGGATCGTGGGCCACAAAGCTCCAGGAGTTGATAGTATTGTGCGCCATTCTTACTTTCTCATTGCCTGGTAGGTGGGCATCATTTTGCTGTTGTGTAGGAATGGTATTAACAGTTTTTTTTATGGGCCGGCGTCCCCGGTGGCCTAGAATGTAGTCTGCACACCTGTCAAGATCAATTTCGAAGGTTCAAGTCTCACCGAGTGGGCTTTTTCTTGCGTGAAAGAGAGTTATCAGCGGCAAGCGCGAGAGCGTGAGTTAGCTGCATTTGATAAAAATCGACGAGCAGTGGAAATGCTGAATCCTATGCGAGACAAAATATAAAGCCACGTACCAGGGGTAGGAAGGGTCGCAACAACTGACCAAGGCTTGTTCACAAGGTCGTCGGAGTGAAACCTCTTGGGAGTTGGGCTGGGGAGTGAATGTGATGGTGTTAAAAAAAAAACAAATGCAGCAGCAGTAAGTAGCAATACGAAGTATATTTGCAGCAGCTTTAGTTGTATACACAATGCCACTGGGCCGCGAGCTAAGCTAATTACTTGACTGTCTGGTGTGCATTTTTGATAGTCTATTCATATTGTTATGAGGGACGTGGTGTACATACTATCAAAAAAAAAAAATATGTATAATTTGATACTGTTTTCTGTTTGCATGCCGGTCGCCTTGGTAGTTGTTTGTATATTGCGGAGGAGGTTTTCTCTCAAGATAGCTAGACCTGGTCCCTGATTTCAAATCCCGTTTTGGTTTGATTTATATGCGCTAAAAAAGTAGTCAAAAGCTTATAGGTATTTGCGTGGGTGGACCCACCTCCGAGCTTGTCGACGAAAAAACGAAAGGCTGAAGTTTTGTCGTGATAATCAGATCCACACAATAGAAGTAGTGGGACGGAGGGGAAGACAGCCTGCTGTGTAAACCCGGGTCTGCGTAACACCTACGGTAAAAGAGAAGGAGAAGCCAAGGATGATATTGTACCGAGGAAAAAGAGCCTCATAACTTCTTATATATCGTGTATGTATACCACACGATCGTCGGCGTCTTAGTCCAATTTCAGAAATACTGTAAACATGATATTCGTGAAACGAAGAACAAACTCGCCCAAAAATAATAAGGCAATATCGCGATTTTGGGGCCCATGATGGACATTTCAAATGTTACACCTCATTTGTCCCTTATCGACGTCGGCGTTGGATCTTCATGAACATTTCATTTATTTCAAATCTGGAATCTTCACCCAAAATAACTACGTGAAAATTGTTTCAGGCATTTTCGTGTGTCGGCGCCGACTACTTTGATTCTCAACGACTCGTTTCTCGGAACATTGACCCCTTTTTTTGTTTTTTTCTGACTGCACAATGACCGCCATCAGTTGTGATCAGAAATAAAATATTTGAACAAAAACGGTCGTTTCAAAAACATAAAAAACTGTTAATATCGGCTTGTTCATCGTCAAACGTCTTGTTCTTTGTTTCATGAAAATCTTGTTTGTAGTGTGTACGTACTATACTACAACTGTCATTGTGTACACCTAGAAAGATGCCCGTACTCCGCTGGGTCTGGGGGTCATATCTCGCATCGTCTCTGGAATAGATACATATTCAATATTCGCGCTCATCAACGGTACACGATGCACACACTACAGCCGTAGCTGTACTTTGGCCATCGGTGGATCCAGACTGTCACATCTTCAGACGGTTTCTCCAAAAAGGGTTTTGCGATTACTACGAAAGGCTGCAAAACATTTATAAAATCTCCGACTGCCCATATAGGCTTGAAAGGTATTGGAGGACATAATAAATGTTGATGGCGAAATTTAGTCGGTAAATTGAATCTGTTTTTTCATCGAGAAGGTCGTTTTCGTAGTCGTTTTTTCATTGAGAAGGTCAATCTGAACCCCTCGTTACAATGTGCCATGGGACTAAGGCGGCAAAAAGAGAGCATAATCCATCATTCCACCGCGATTGTGTCACAGTTGTACAGAAGCACCTACTAAAAAACAGGGATCCTGACTTGGTCTTGTTTTTTTTTTTTTACTTCGCTAAGCGTCTTTCTCATTGTCACAAAAAGGAATCAAGATGAGGTAGCTTTCCTCAAGCTTTTTTCGTCAAATAGATTCCTTTTTCGGTTATACGCCCCGTCATTGGCCGCATATATTGACGTCCAAGATCCAGACGTTTCCCTTCGGCATTTAGTGTGACTGCACTGGAGTGCACCAACCCCCGTAGGAACGCTAGTGCACGCTATGGGGTGGCATCCTTCATCAACTCCAACGCCTGACATCGCTCGATACGCACCCTCGAGACTAAGCAATCAACGGCGGGAGGAGCTGAGCGGAACACGGTTTAACCCGATGTGCTGTTTAGGAAGACATTGTTCTGTCACCAGCGTCGAGCACGTCATTTATATCATTTGCAGAGGTACATCGTCCTGATCGACGAACCAGCCTTACTCACGTTCGGCTTTGTTTGACTTGCCAAAATCTGTGGTCCTGGCAAAAGTAAAGTGGCCGAGCGGCTCGCGCCAGAATTTAAACGTCGGACAGTGCGAAGAAGCCCCCCTAAGCTCATGGTTGTACTTTTCTTGAAAGAGGGTGTCGCCAAATCATCAATCCCAAAGGATGTCAAGGTTAACGAACGTCTCAGAGTCATAACGCGCTCGCACGCGGTGTACGACGACCCTTCGAACTGCTTCGACAAAAACAAAAAGAGCGTAAGTCATGTCGTCTACGAGTTCATTGATTTGTACCGAGCAGCCGATTATAGTGGAGTCTTGTGTTGGCAAAAAACGTTGAAATGTAGCTATGCACGCCAGAGCGAGTCAGAGGGTGACCGCAAAGGCGTCGGAGCTTCGCCCTCGGGGGGTACGGGGCTTTGTTTATGTCGTGGAAGATTTTCAGCCCGACGTTTCTCTTGTTGTTGGGGAACCTCAGCCTCTAGGAAGTATTCAGCCCGACGTCTCCCCTGGTGTTGGGAAACCTCAGCCTCTATGTCGTTTTTTTCCGAGTTTTTTTCGTCAGGTGAATTGTCGACGTGCTGTCTCTGTTTTACGATAATGATAGTAACTGCCGTGTAGAAGGTGTACTTCTTCTATCGTTTCGTTTCCCCCCACCTGATTTCCTCGACGTTATAAGATGCGGTGATTTGGGCAGGTCTTCCTAGAGGAAGAATAGTTTGTTTGACATGCTAGGCACAAGACGACACTGGTGGCCGACGTATATACAATCAAAGTTGTAACGGTTTGTTTACTTATTATGCCGAAAAGTTACGTCCGATGAGATAAACGGATATTAAAAGATACCAAGGTCACCAGGTATATCACGAGATACCCCTCCAGTGTGCATTATTCAAAAAAAAAAGGAGCCAAGTTGAATGTGATGATGCGAGATGCCAAACGATCTATCGTTTTCTCAGCAATAACCGTTTGTGTGTAAACTATTCTATCAGCCTAAAGAAGTGTGTGTTCTCCCGATACCCTATCCCCAGAGAGATAGCAGTTAGTTAGAACATGATATTCGTGAAACGAAGAACTAACTCGCCCAAGAAGAACAAGGCAATATCGTGATTTTAGAGCCGATGATA
>JBBMHQ010089295.1:0-10843 GCA_037834295.1 Postelsia palmaeformis | reverse complement strand
GTGTTGGAATTGCTGGCTATGGTGGTAACGGCATGGGCGTTTACGGTAGAGGCCCAGACAACGCCCCGATATGTCGGCGAGAGTATCCTAATGCGGGGCGACAACATGTCGGGCGTCCACTGGGTCAACCGATGCCGGGGGGGACGCGAGCCGCGGGCGGGCGCACTAATGCGGATCCTCGGCTGCCTCGAAATGTGTAGTGGCTAGTGCTTTAGAGCCAAGCATGTGCGTGGCGTTGCGATTGTTTTGGCGGACGGTGTATCACGGTGGGATCGTCCCACCATCGCCCCAAACCTCCACGCGCTCCGTCCCGACATTGATTGGCAGGAGCAGCGCCTGGGGGAGGCCGGGGCGGATCTCTGTACCGACAGCTTGGCCTCCAGTACGTCGGGGGCTCAGTTGCGAGCTCGACTATTAATAGGCGTACGTACGAGCCTGGTCGCCGATCTTGGAGTACGTTTCGCAGGTTAATGGTTTATCAGGAGTTTTTGGCGTCGAGTGACTCGGAGAGTTGTAAGGCCTGGGCGTTGATCGAGTTCGTATCGTGGTGTTGTGCGTCGGAAGGTAACTTGGCGAATACGATCGCCGGAAAATTCGAGGTGGTGCTGCACTTCCACCGACCAAAGGTCGGAGTGGAGCTGCTGGCCACGGCTCCTGTGGTTCAGTGTGCGCTCAGGGGTACTGCACGGGCCGACGTGGCTACCGGAACGCCACGCCGCGTCCGCTAACGAGTGTCGTTCGGTATGCTGCTCGCAGGGGAAACCCTCATTCCCACGTGGAGCCCGGAGGGGAAAGTGCTGTACCTGTGACTGTGTCTGAGCTACGTCCTGATGACGCGGTCGGACGAAATGTTCGCCGCTGATTCGGGGGTAGTTCACCCGGTACACTGCCTGACGCGGGGTGATGTGGCGTTTTTCGTCAACGGCACACAGGTGGGAGACACGCGAGGGCAACCGCCGGACAAGGTAGAGGTGCGGTTCAAGGGGCATAAGGGGGACCAGGAACAGGCTGGCAGTGTGCGCATGCGGACTCGCAGTGAGGTTCGTGGGCCACGATCGTCCTTTAGGGCAGACGGCGGGGCCGTCGCCCTTATGTTGGAGTTGATGTCATGCTTCCCTGGTTTTCCCGACCATGCCCCCCTGTCCTCGTATCGATGTGGCAAGGTCGTAAGAGTTGTTAGGCATAGCCGTGCCCTTCGAGCGGTCAAAGAGATTATGGTGAAATCAGGTCGGAATCCCGATGAGTTCGCCTTGCACTCGTGGCGCATAGGAGCCGCGACCACGCTCGCGGCGGGGGGAGATATCGCGGAACGAGTCATCCAGAGAGAGGGGAGGGGGAGGTCCGACGCGTACAAGGCGTACACGCGTAATAAAATAGAAGACTCCACGAGTGTGTCACGTAAACTGGCGAAGGAAAAGGTGGCAAGGGAGAGACAAGCCGGGAGAAGGAACAGAGTGGGGTTGGAGATAACTAAGAGTACGGGACCAGCAGTCTCACATTACCTCGGGGTTGGAGGAGTAAAATGGTTCCGTACCATTCGGAGGCTTGGTCATCCGAGACAACTGTAGTTAAGAACCGGAACGGTATAATAGGAGGGGGAGAGACGTAGAATATGGTGGTCGAGATACTCGGGGTATCTGAGGAAGCTGCGATACAGGTATCTGGTCGAGGGGAGGAACCTTTCTCTCTCCCACGACTCAGAAAACGATAAAATAATGCAATTCGAAATATGTACAATAAAAAATACGACTCGTGAACTCGCGACCTCGTTTCCGCAATCGTTTCCTACGCGTCAAGGATCAAAACGATGCACACAGGGCAAACCACAGAACCCGACCCCCCAGCGCGCCCCGACGGGATCAGAACTTCGCCAGCCAACAACATCACCCATGAAATGGGTCGACGCACGATCGCTTTGTTTCCCGCGCCGATGTGCGAACAAGCAGCACCTTCGAGGGCGCTGGCGACAACGGGGTGGGTTGTGTCGAGCTCGAAACCACACGAAATACGGTGAAAAAGTGCTTGATCGCCGACAAATAACTCTCGATGGTCGCCGACCGCAATGTTTTGGTGGAAAAAAACGTACGCTACGTACTCGAACAAGCACCACACGTGGAGCTTGTCGCCACTACTGTGCTGTAGAAAAACAGGCACTCTGGAACGTACTCGGAAGTCTACCCAGGCGGCCAAAGGCCCCAGATAAGTCTGTCCAGACGAGACCGCAACTGCGTTGCGTATGAGCTCGAGGCCAATACCGAAGCACAGAGAGGCGTCCCGGTATCCCCCACGTCCTGAGCCTGCTACGGAAGACCAGGGCGAACGGATTGCAGGTTACGGAGAACAAGGTAGCGATCCTAGCGTCATGTACCATCAGCAGCGACGTTACAAAATCTCCGCACGTGTTTCGCGTCAAAACTCCGACCCGAAGACAATTTCAACGCCCGGAAAAGGCGCATCAACGCACCTGATTGGGGCTCCTTACCCCACGACACCGCCGCACCCAGTCCACGGCGGATTCATTGCCCCCACGCAACGAGACGCAGTCGCCCGTCTGTGACGAGCGCTTCGCACACGGAGACACAAGAACCCACGCCGATACCATCATTCTCAACAGTTTTAGCACGTTGATATAAATATTGCCTTTGCAAGCTGTGGTCTTGCTCGAGCCGCAGAAAGGAGACTGTTCGGCGGGGTCAAGCTCGTAGAGCCAGTACACCCCAGTTTCGAGACTAAAACCGATCGTCGTTTTGGAAGCATCCGGAAGCAGAGTACGTTCAAGCAAGTGGTGCATCGAACCCGACAAGCAACCCCCTCGCACGTCGAGCCCCGCAGCAACAAACCATCCCTAAACCTCGACATCCCCGTGGAACTCAGGCCCAAGGGCAACTCGCCGCCCGGGGTTGACAGTACGCCACGCGAAGTCAGTGCCGGCGGCGATGCGCGGCATCCCCACCGAGACCAACATTCGCCGCAAGAAGGTCAACCCCGGATGGACGGCGAATGATACGTGCATGAGGAACCCGACGAGATTCGACACCCGTTGCGCGGAAGCAGAAGCCCGAGACGCAGGCCACGCCACGATAAGCTCACGCAGCTTGCCTCACTTATGCGGTGGTAGCGTCACCTTATCGGCCTCAGTGTCACTGATCCAACCCAACACCTCCGATCGAGTATCCCAGTTAGTGCTGTTACAGTCAGACAAGAGGGGAGGGTCATAGACCCCACGAATGTCATTCTTATCGGAGAGTTTTTTCCCCATGATGTTTCCGGATAAATTTTCAGTCTTCGAGGCTTTCCCGCTTTTTTTTCCTAATAAGTGAAATTATACAAAGCCATTTTTTTGCTTCTGGAGAATATCACGAATAGTGACAGAAAGCCTCCGTACCTTGATACAGACCCCCAATTACTTCCAAACCTTGGAAAATCTAGGAAAAGAGCTCTGCGATAAGAAGGAGCCTAAGTAGTGGATCGAAGACCTACTATTACGAGTGCAGACGCTATCCTCTCGCCCCGCGTGTTACCGGACCCATAAAAGGATCCAGCGGAAGATTCAACCACGCCTGCCGCATCCACGACCTCCCGCTGCTGCTGGTGCTGCTGCTGCTGCTGGTCCTGATCTACCGCTGCAGCTTCTCCTGCTCCTGCTGCTCCTGCTGCTGCTGTCGTCGTGTACACGCGACCGTTGTTTGTCCTCGATCCAGACGTGTCTCCCCTCCGTTAACAGTACTGCTGCAGCAGCACTCGATTTTTTCCCACGACCGGTCCTCCGACCACTTCCACACTGTAGTCGAGTGCGTGCATTTCGTACGCCGCTTTCCCCGCCACATGGATGGCACGGTGCACACGGCCTGGTTCATAGTGCGACTTCACGCGAAAAAGTGCAGATATGTCTTCCACCCTCACAGGTCTTAGCCCCACCTCTATCTCGCCGTAGTGAGGTGCGCATATTAATTTGCGCGCGATTTATTGTCCTCCATGCCACGCCCCACGGAGACGCCTACTGTTTTGCTCCCACCGCAGGGCTTCATCTTCTCCACTTAGAACGCAGTCGTATTTCCGGCATACTCCAAGAGCACCAACACAGCCTTTGCCCTTTTTCCCACCGAGGTGGCCATCTTCCGTGGAAACGCGTTCACCCTCCCGGCTCCCGTCATCAACTTCGGAATGTTCCGTTGATGACGTCGCAGCATATCTCCCTGCTTCTACTATGGTAGATAGTGGCTGGCCTCCACCGTACTCAATCTGTGCCATCACCTCGAGAAGCTGGGCGTCCATTTAACAGTCCTCTCCGTCCGCGGCCGCCCGCTGCAGCCCCTCGAGCACGAGGCCCTGCTCCGATACCTCTACTTCGTCACCCATGAGCCTAGGTTGCGAACATTGAGACTCTCAAGTGTTGATAAATTCCAGGCGAAGAACGAAGATGGTTCAGGTTTGTAGCATTTCTCTGCCGGCAGACTAGAGACAAAATGAGTGACCACGTGTGTATCACGTCAACTCACAGAAAAAAACACCAAGTAACCTATAACTTGCCGATATTCCGAATAGTCATGAAACTGCCAATATGCTGAGCACCCACTTTCGAACACACATGAAAATACACTCCCTGATGCTGAACAACCATATTTGAACAGCGCCGGCGCAATGTACCTACGCCAGCGGCCCGATCGAGACTCGCAAAGCCTACACGCGACATGGACTATGCTGCACTAGCCTTCGCAGAAAGCCACGACTCGACCGCAACACTTCGATACACATCACACGATGGATCACTGGGGAACGCCGGCGCATACACACCCGATACACCTCGGAACCCGGAGGCACGAAGACGTGCTCCCGCCCAACACCGCCGTCGCCAGCGATAGCATCCAACGCACGGCCCCACAGCCCCCTCACGGCACCGCGTTCAGCCGTTTGCTGCGGCGCTTGTCCGCGTACAGTGAGCGCGACTACCGCCCCGCCGGCGGTATGAGCAGCCGAAGTCCCCCCAGATGATGTTGGCCCAACCGACAGGGAGGGACCGTGTCCTCATCCGGAGCTGGAATCACCGTCCCCAGAAGTCCCGCCGCCACTCGCAGCCCTAGGAGCATTGAACGTGCGCAGAGCCAAAACACGGAACGCAGTAAGTGACCCAGCCCATCATCGGGATGCCGCCACCCCCAGTGCTGAGAGCGGCGGGAGACGACGAATCTGCCGGGGGTGAGCCATGTACGTAAAGACAATCGCGCCACTTGCACCTCTCCGTGGTGGCAAACATATTGGAGGCCTGAGAGCTCTTCATCCTGGTGTGCCCCGCGCCGGGAGGGGAAGGCCCAGCAGAAGCCTTGCGGTTGGAAGACCCTTCCCCCCCGACGCGGGCACAAGTGGTTTCTTCAACGGTCTACAAGAGTTGCCCCCCACCCCGGTAGAAAGAGGACGTCCAGCCGAAGGCCGGGAGCGGGGGCGCGCCAAACACCGTGGCCGGGGGGGGCGGTATCACAGGTGGTTGGCTGGTCAGCGCGAAACGCATGAGCTCGTTCACCCATATCCAAGAGTGGACCATTTCGCACAGAACGGCTCTCGCCCTGGATCTCGACAAGTTGGCAAAGTTGCACAGACTCTGAGTCCGCAGGTCGGCAAAATCTGCCGCGAAAGCTGCGCTGAGAGGAGCCAGCCGTTCTAGGCACGACCGATCAGCGTCTTCTGACGGCGACAGGCCAGCGGACAGCATCCCGACGAGCGCCGATCGCACGAGCTTGAGGCGGTCGGCGACAGTAGTACACCCATCGGGGGATCCATCCAAGCGAGATCGAAGTACGTAATATCGAAATCGCTGATGGAGCGGAGTTCGGCGGCAGCACGTGCCGTAACGTTGACCGACTCCCCCAAGAAGGCTTGAATATCGGTCAGAGAATTACCGAGAATATGGGGGTACAGCTCCGGAGAATCTAGTGCCGTTGTGGGCCCGACATTTTCCAAGGGCAGTATCGTCGACAAGCTGCAACAGCAACCACGGCAAACAGCAGCAGCCGAATGAAACCCGAAAAGAAAGCCGAAATAACAACGCCACGCCGATCAGCGACGAAGACTGCAGCTCCCATCAGTTCAAAGCTAATTCTAGAAGCTGAGCCAGTCTTTGCCACACCTTGAAGCTGTCTTGACGACCCTGCCTCACTGTGTCCTCTCGATTGCGAGTGAACCACGACAGCAGAGCTGGTCCCAGGTGCACTTCTTGACCATACGGGTACAACAGCCCGTGTTGATTTGATTTCTGAGCTCAACCTTTCTCGTAAACGCGAAACACATATTTTGTCGTACCTCGGTAATACTCCGCTAGAAGATGCGATGGAAAGAAGTCGCATCAGTTCGTTGTGTACCTTATACCACTGTTATCTTGTCTCTTGTACCTTGTACCCTCGCAAATGTTCCCTCTGAAAGTCGAACATATCTGAGCGAGATCTTCGCACGCACGGCGTCAAGCAGCATCGCTTTGGGTTTCTCGGGCCCCGCAACAATCTACACCATCTCGGAGCTGCGCACGCTGTTCCTATCAACGTACACAATACAGCGAATAGAAAATATACCTCCCTGTTTGTTGTGCATACCATCCCGGTCTACGGCCGAAGGGTACCGGCACGTACGGACGAGAAACTGACTTGATCCACCTATGAATACGTCGTTGTCATGCAGTGTGACGTTTTACATACTTGAGACACACGCGTGTGTGTACTACTGCGTGACTTGGTTTTAGTGGTTTCAGTATACCCCCTGTCTGGGCCCGTGTTGTCGGCAGTGATGCACCGGACTCTTCCATAGCCTACTTTTGCGAGAAGAGTGGGAACGACAAACCTGACATATATACGGCACTGTTTAAGCTCCTAGCTGCATCAAGCTAGTCGTACTGCGTGAGTGTTTGTTGTGTTATTATGGATGCGTTGTTGCCGTTCTCAGCCTCGTCATCAAATTCTAACGACAGATGGTCCACCAGCTGGACCGGAACAAGCGACGGGTGCTGCCAGCCGGCAGAGACTACACACACAACAAACCAGGGACGACCCCGGCGACCCAGAAACAACACTTCGGTTTCAAATGCAGTGTTACCAGCCGCAGCGCACCGCGGCGGCACGAGCACCTGCACCAGCACTACAGCACTGGGATCGGTTCCATAAAGATGATCGGTTTTGCAGTGCTAAATACATTACGTTATATAAGCGATGCGCGTCACAGCGAATACACCTTGTACAATTACTACAGGTTCCTGCAGCGCGAGTTCGCCTCTGCCTAAAATAAGACACAAACACTGGATGTCCTGGATGTTCACGGGTGGGAATAGCAGTTGAGGGGGCTTACTTCGTTTCCGCCCCTGGTGGGAATAGCAGTTGAGGGGGCCCACTTCGTTTCCGCCCCTGGCCACTGATACACGGCCTGAAACATTCATCCATAGACTGCCATGCAGTCTGATATGCCATTGCCCGAGGCTACGAACAACCCTGTCGAAAATGACGTATATCGATTCATTAGTCTCAACTGCTGTGTCTCTATGGGGATGATAGTGAGGGACAAACGTTTTTTTGTCTTTGAACCTCAAATACTCCCCTTTTGGCCATTTTATTTACCACCTCTTGATTGCCGAACACAGCCTAATCCTTCCCGGCAAATTGAGCTGTTCGATCATCCGCAACCAGTGACAACTGATACACATCCGCTACCACCTACCCGTTAAGAATTGGAGCAGAGATTATGTTCCAGAGCAGCTGCTCTTCCATTGAATAATGAAAGTCACTTGAGATACGCAAAACCTACTGACGATAAGCAACCCCCCCCCCCCCTCGATTCCACACAAAATATTGCAATGACGGGAGACAGCATACATACATCCTTCACCACACAGGTAGGATAATCCACAATAATAATAGGCGATGGTACAAACCGGTACGTAACTGATATTTCAAGAGACCAAACGAACAGAACATACACCGCCACCTTATTCCAGGCGGTGTCTCGTACCAGGAACGTAGACCTATTTCTGTTCACTGCGTGGAATTAAAAAAAATAATTGCACCTACCAAATACAACAACCCCATGCAATTTGACAAAATAAGAAAGGGCTGAATTATTCTCCGAGATGAAACACAGGCGGGAATCTTAGTGGGGAGGCGGGTTAAGACCCCGCTATGCAAAGAGAGATGAGAGGGACGGTCTGTAATAGCCTCGATGTTTTTCTCATCGGATTGGTGCATTGTCTGGTCTCTAATTAATAGGTGGCATGTGGTGAAGTTTGTGTCAGTTGCGAGTCTGGAGTGAAGTACCTGATCTAAGAAGCTAATCGGGTTCGTTATTTGGGGTTTTACGTTCCTTTTTGTTTCTATTAATAGCTTCTGAACAAGCCGTGGTCTCGCATGTGTCGTCTAGATAGAGATGGTATCGTACATCAACTCATTTTCGGAGTTGATTTTATTTTTGATGAATTTGGCCAAATCGGGTTGATTTAACCATATTTAGTTGACTACAATCAACGCAATCAACCCGGCGATGTGTGATTTTAGTTGCTAGTAATTGATGGTAATGAGGCGCGACCTCAGAAATACCTGCAGTAGTCATATCTGAGATGCATCATGCCGGGCCAATACGGATTATATTTTGTATTGTTCTGAACGTACACGAACGAATTTTCACGTACTACAAATATCATAGATGTTCTTGGCCTCTTCTGCTCTTGATACGTTCGCAGTAATTAATGTAGACACATGTCGTCATCATGAGTTATCATGAGGGACACTAGGTAAAAAAAAACTCGCCATCAGGATGAGTATATTATGTACCATCTAGGAAAAAGCTTCGCATGGGCCACGGGCTTTGCAATATTTCGCTCCTTGTCGTCTTAAATATATGATACGTGTAACCATGTAATACGTGTCGTTGTTGTTCCCACATGAATTCATATATGGCTGACCTCTTCGAGCAAACAGGGGAGTATGTAATGGATAGATCAGGGAGATTTTCTCTTTTTCCACGAGCTATAATAGTGGTATTTTTCCTTCATTCTCTTTTTTTTCCAGCTCGTTATTTTAAGATGCCTGTCACATCGCTTGCGGGGAGGGCTCAACAGTTTATTTCGTCTGTTGTTTCTTTTCATTTTTCTCTTGTTCTCTTTCGATGTGTCTTCTTAGTTTTCGTTTCTTTTTGTTTCCTTTCATTTGTCTATTTTTTTGGATGTGTATGTCGTACCTGTCGTATCCAGTATGATGACATGGCACTACATTGCCCACTGCAGTGTTGTGTTTACTGCATACGTGGCAACGTAGTATCTCTGTGGCGTACCTTTCTGACCACAAAACTTGTATCTCTTCTAGGATTGAAGAATCGGCACGGACACTGGTTGTGCTGGATGTCGACGGGTAAAAATAACGGTGCAATGTGAAGAGCACACACACACCGCTGCAGGAAAACACTTGCCGCTTGTGACACCAAACATCGCTACGGTGCTTTCCGCGAAAACCTGCTGTGATATCGTCAATGTCCCTGCATCCCAGTCTCGAGAGGCAACCTGCGTACTACCGCAATCCCCCAAGTTGTTGATAGGAACGAACTGGTTCAGGTCCTCCTAAAACTGGTCACACCTACTCTTGAGCCCTATCGCAAATATTCCATCCACATGCACTACTACTACGATAGAAACGGCTTCCGCTTCCATCAAACGCATGACACACGCATCAGCCTTACACTGCTCAAACCCAAGACCCTCATACCGCAAACAGGCCCCCTATTCGGTGCGCGATACGATAGGTCCCGAATATCTTATCACGATCATCGATTGCCACGTGAAACGGCAAGTCCCAAATTCCATAAATAAATCATTGCCAAGATAAAACGGCAACCCCAAATTCCATCCTTTATCGTCGCCAAGGTAAAACATCAATCCCAAATTCCACCCTTCAGAACTGCCAAGGTAAAACGGCAATCCCAGTTCCAAATCGGTCCATCTCAATATCAGTATACAGCGAGACAGTGGCTACGGGAAGGGGAAGATCCAACAAACGTAAGTATGTTGATGAAACGTTCAAACAAAATCAATAACACCGTCTTCACATAGATGTCGTACCGCCCGAAAGCGTCGGCCCCCCTGTTGGGCGCTCTGGAAGCAGAACAACAGAACAACAGTGATGTAGGACATCTGAAATCGAACTAGAATAGCCCCCCAGCTATTACTAGGCGTTCACTCCGGGAGTATGCAAAAGTCAACAACGTACTGCATCTGAATTTGAACGTACTATGGAAACTAGTAATTTTGGGTCCCCTGTATTTTGTGCATACGTAACCAATAGCCAACGGGTGCGGCACGATTCATCAAGACCATTGGCATACCCTATTGTCGTGTTAACATTACTCAACGCATGAGTACATCCCAATACTTTCTTCAGTTCCCTAAAATATGACTCTTCTCCGTTCTCATCACCCAATACCCCGAAATATACGCAACCAGTAAATAAACGAAAGAAATCACCACAAATTCATCACAAAGTTGCGGTGAAAACGGAACGCTTCAGTATGCAAAGGCTTAGTGAGGAAATCAGCATGCTGCAATGTCGAAGATACGTGGACAATCTCGAACTCCCTATTGCGGCCCCTCCACAGGGCCTTCCGGCCCCTCAGGAGCGTCCATGGGGCAAGTGTATAAGTGCGATCGGTGTGGTGCCCTCGGGCACAAGTCCGCGATATTTCATGCGCCGGAGGCTTTCGCAGGGGCATGCGGCACTTGTGGAGCCCTCGGTCACACGGCCAGGCAGTGCCGCACCGCCCCCACGAAAGCCTTCGGCGCATTGCAAATCGCAAAATTGTGTTCGAGGGCACCACACCGATCTCACTT
>JBBMHQ010089284.1:0-10843 GCA_037834295.1 Postelsia palmaeformis | reverse complement strand
ACTCATTTGTTGCTTGCCTTAGTCATTTGACCATTGACCACGCATCCCTTCCGAGACGGAGCAGGGGGGGGGAAATTGGTGTCTGAATACCCCCGGGTCACCCGTTTGTAATTGCTATCTCCACCTGCATGTTGGTACGGGCATGCACGATTCTTAGGTTTACTCTATATACCAATAAGCCCTGGCTTCATTTCGAAAAGTCGCAAAAACATGCTTTTGCAAAACCTTAAATTTGTACGTACGGATTTCGGGCTACTTTGTACATTTTCAGACTCAGGCTGGTACCGATGGATACTGTTCAAGGTGTTGGAAATGTTGGAAACGATGGTTGACATTCTGCAACAAAAACTCGCGCGAGATGGGCGCAGAATTAGGCGTTTCGAGCGCAGGACCCGTTTTTTCATTCGTTTTGTACCGTCATGTTTGATGGGGGGCTATGAGCTTCGGCTGATGTGTTGGGTTTTTTTGGCGGAGGTGCGACATCAGCAGGGGTCTGAAACAGTCTGCAAGGAATCTTCACAACGGTGCTGATATACATAAGTGCTGTATATATACCATCGTGTCATACATACATCATGTTTTATCACGATTGAGGTTCCTCCTCCTGGAATTGACGTGTGCTACATACGATAATTTCATAAGGATACTATACAGCAGGGGTCCCTCTATAGTTGCCGGGGCCCGACACACTGCCGGTTGAATCGTTTGTCATATACGTGGGATTTGCAAGGGGTGATGATGTGTGGAATATCGCCGGTGCCCGATACGTCGGCGTCCCCGGTGGCTTGGTAGGTAGTCCGCGCGCCTATCAAGATCAATTTCGTGGGTTCAAGTCTCACCGAGTGCATGCTCAGGGGCCTTTTCTTGCATAAAAAGAAATTGATTAGCGGAAAGCGCGAGATCGTGAGTTAGCTACATTCGATGAAAATCGACGAGCAGTTGGAATGCTGCACCCTATGCGCGATAAAAAATGAAGGCACGCACTGAGGGGGAGAAAGGTAGACACCTGTCTGTGACCACGACTTGTCCAGAAGGTCGTCGAGGGTAAACCTCCTCTACGAGTTAGGCTGGAAAGAGAAAGTGGTGATGAAAAAAACAAAAAACATCGCCGGTGTATTTTGGCCTGTCGCATACCGGCATAGTAGAAGCACCACTACTACTACTCATTGCTGTGCATCAAAAGCACGTTTTTAGCCAGAATATAATTTCTGACCAATGGGGGCGGCCCCTGTTTAACCCTGCGGCACCCCCAAGATAACGAAACCGGAACAAGGGTTCAGTAAACTTCGGTGTTGTCGGCCATTGAACCGTCTACGAGCAGTAGCAGCAGCAGCAGCAGCAGCAGCAGCAGCGCGAGAGAGCAAGCGAGAGAGCGAGCGCCCCGCGGTACGGAGAGGATAATGTCGCGCCCGTGTCTCCTTGTTGTCGTGACTGCTTGAATTGTCACTCGGATACCATGTTGCAGAATATCATACCCCGGGATCGCGCAGAGACACTGACCGTTGCCACGATCGTCACTTTTTTTCGACCAGATTTGTTTGCCCTTGGTGGCGTCGCAAGAGGGTTGATTTTGATAAAGGGCACTGAGGCTATTTTCCCTGATTGGCACGCCTTATTATCGTTGAAAAAAAAACACGTTTTTTGCTTTTTGTTCCCGTGTTTTTCGATGAATACCTCAAGCTACGGGCATTGTTCAACCGGTTACCGCTTTCAGTTTTCTCGAGGTGAGGCTTACGGTGGGTAGGTGATATGTACTAATAGTATCATGAAGAGCTCCTCGAGCAAGTGTCCTCAGAAATTTCTATTCACAGCTGCCCCTCTAGTATCGCATGTATCAATAGGGCCCGTTTTTTGGCGAAGGACACTTTTGAATCGAACCGATTTTAAATCGTTATTCTTTTTATCAAGGGAATCAAATTGTGATTCGACTCGATTTGGTGGGAAAATGCTGAGTTAGTTCCTATCGAGAAACTCTGATAGTATAGGTGGGTATGGTGACATAATTGACTACCGGATAACAAAAGGGGCAGGACGGGGCAGCCCCGACTATTGTCTGCAATGCAGGTCGTCCATACCGCGTGTACTTACTACCAGAGATTGATGTCTTATCTCGATGATTCCCATTTTCCTGGCTCTCAGAGAGTTCTAAGAATTGAGGGATTTTATATATACTATTTGCGTGGCGCGTTCCATCAGAACCACGCCTCCTCGACAATATAGGGAAACGGGATCATGAATACCATGACACAAGCCCACCTTGAAGAGCTGTATATGCAGATGCATAAAAATCAGGAGGGGACAAAATCCATCCAGAAAATTCGGAGGAAAGGATCGAAGATACGGCGCTTCACAACCCACTCCCACACATCTATAACTTGCAAGGCGAAAACCGATCAAACCAACAAAAATCTTTATTCTATGGTATTTAATAAGAAGCAGGTTTGTCCCGAATACCATGACAAAACCGCGTACGGGTCCTTCTCGATTATTTTAAGAGACCGGGATGACGGGCATGCATCTCACACAACACCAACCGGCTAGCAAGCACCGAGGAGACCTGATGATAGCGACGGCGTGCATCGGCGCGTGCGCGCCGCCGCCAGCCTCTGTCCTATGGTAACACTGCACACCCATGGAATTCTCAGGTAAAACCCATGGGAGTCCCATGGAAGTCCCATGCAAGTGCAAGGTTACATGTAAATCCCATGGAAGTCCCATGAAAACCCCATGGTAGTACTCACTCCCATCGAAGTCCCACGGAAGTCTCGTGGAAGTCCGAATGGAGTGCGACGGAAGTCCCAAGGAAGTCCTGTGCAACTACTTCGGGAGCCTCATTAGAGTCCCATATCAAAGGAGCACTTTTACGTCCCATGAGAGCATCATGGAAGTCCCATGGAAGCACTTTAAGAGTCCCATCGAAGTCCCATCGAAGCATCATGGAAGACCCATGGGAGTTCCCATGAAACCACCATAGAAACCCCATCCGAGTCCCATTCAAGCCTCATGGGAGTCCAACACAAGTCCCAAGCGAGTCACATGAGAGTCCCATGACATCCCACGGAAGTCTCACGGAAATCGCGCGGAAATCCCATGGAGATACCGTATTCCCATGGAAGTCCCACGGAAGCAACATACAAGTCCCGTGGGCGTTCCATCGGAGCACTACTAAATCCTATTATAGGAGCGCCATGCGCATCCTATGGAAGCCCCACATAAATATACTGTAATCGAAGGATTCTCTAGGGAACCATGGAAGTGTCATGGAAGTCCCATAGCAGTTCCATGAGAACACTATAGTCCCACGGAAATCGACTGAAGGTCCCGCGGGAACTGCTTGGAAAGTATTTACGAGTGTGATGGGAGTCCCATGGAAGTCCCATGGGAGCCCAATGAAGGTCTCATGGACGTCCCATAGGAGTCCTATACAAGCCCTGTGGAAGTCGCATAGAGATCCTGTAGTTCCATGAAAATCTCACGGAAGCACCACTGAAGATCCGTGGACGCCCCATTGGAAACCCGCGAAAGTCCCATAGAGGCAAGGCGAAAGTCCCACGGGGGTCTCATGTGAGTGAGTCCCCTGCCTGTCCCGCGCGAACACTGCCAGGTAATATATACTATGGGAGCAAAAATAAAGTTTCATGCAAATCTCATGGCGATACTACAGATCTGATATCTTCCGTGAGAAAATGGACAAGCCATAGTACGCGCGATCGATGTGTCTCGCGCAGCTTGGCATTTATTTATGAAATTCGACGAAATTTTCGATGTCACGGTTGAGGTGGCAGTGTATGCGGTGTATGCGCGTGTACCAATCCAGCAGGATTCCTACGGGAGTCCCATGGGACCACCATGTAAAGTCCATGAAACCAGGTAAATCCCATAGCGGTTTCACCAGAAACACTATCGCGCCACGGACACTGCAGCCCCTTGTAAGAACAATGGAAGGCCGCATGGGAATCCCAAAGAAATCCCGTGAAAGTCCCACTGGAGTTCCACTGACGTCCCATAAAATTCCCATGGGAGTTCCACTGAAATACCATCGGGGCGGGAGTCCCACGGAAACGTTACTACAGCAAGCCCCATGGGGAAACATCGAGTTCCATTGAAGCACGATGTAAGTCCCTCGGGAGTGCCATGTATGCCCCTTGAAAGTCCCATGGAGATCCTATGGAAAACCCATAATCGCATAGATATCCCATGGGAGCGCCATGGACGGACGATGGAAACTCCATGGCAGTCCCGTGGAATCACCATTGGGACTCGCATAAACATCCCATTGGGATGCTGTAGTATCATTCAAGTCCCGATAGGGGTCCCACGGAAGCACGATGGAAGTAACATGGAAACACCTGCACGTCCCATGCAAAAGCTAACTCCCATAGAAGTATCATCGAAGCCCGATGGGAGCACCATGGATGCACCATTAACCCGATGGGGCTGCTGAGTTTCAGTAGAAGGAGCAACACCAATTGGAGCTCATGGGCGTGCCATGGGGAGCTGTGGGTCTCGCTTGAATTCCCATAGATGCACTACATGAATCCCATGGAAGTTCTATGGGAGTCCCGTGGAAGGCCATGGGAATCCCGTGGAGTTATATGGCACCCCCGTGGGGCTTTGTTTTTCCCCTGGTCAGCCCACGGGAACTCCATGGAACTTATATGTTTTTTTCAATGAGACTTCCATAGAACTCCGATAGAAATTCCATAGCGCTCCCATGGGTTTTGCATGGTCCTCCCATAGGAATTTCATGGTCTTTTTATGAGCCTTCGATGCTGCTGCGATACGGTTGCTATGATACTTTCATCGGGCGCCCATGGAACTACCACGATATTTCCCGGAAGTTCGATGGGACCTCTCAGCCCACGAGTCTCGCGTGATGCTTGCATGATGGTCCTATTGTGCTCCTGTGGTCCTTACATGGGGGTCCCACGGATTTTCGGAGGACCTCCATGGAAGCACTGTTAGGGAAGTCCCATGGGGCTTTCGAAAACACAAATAATGTACTGCTGCTGTACATCGCCCTGTCTGTCGGCACCGCACACCGGGCAAGGCGGTAACGTTGCACAGTGAGTTGACCTCAAATCCTTCGGTTTCAGATGGAATGTCTCAACAAATGCAACCGAATACCAGGTCCAATCCGTTGACCTATGATTTCGTTCGTTCGTCCGGCCGGTCGTTGGGTCGCCTGTAAACCAAGACTTACCTGGGCACCAACCTCACCGCGTTGGTTCATGGTGTAATGATATTTCTCAGCGAAACCCACCGCGGGATAAACAAGCCTTACCGGGGCACCAACCTCACCGCGTTGGTTTATGGTGTATTGGTCTTTCTCAGCGAAATCAACCGCGGGATAAACAACGTTATAACAGGTAGGAAAACAGCTCTCCGTCACGTGCACAGGGCAGCGCGGCGAGATGCAGACAGCGTCGGGCGGCGTCCAACTGAGTAAGTCACTCCCCGTACGTGGATGCCTCGGCCGGCTTGTGTGTCTTGCTGTCACCTCCTCTGTGATGGAAGGAGTCGTCTGATTGACTGCCTGGCGTTCATTCGGCTTGATTCATGGGGGCGCTAGGGTCCTCACGCGCGCGATTGTCTCTTCCGCCCCCGACCGCTGTTATTTACCGACAAGCATATGTTTCAAATGCTGAGCGAGGTTTCCGCACGCTCACAACTCGCTGCTGGCCACAGAGAGTAGTAGTACTTTTCAGCGCAATGAGATGGTCACTACCACCCTTGAAAGAAATTGCGCCTCTTGTTCTTTCTGCGGTTCCGCTAGTAGCAGCAGTGGTGGTACAGCAGTAGCACAGTAGGTTGCCAAACGCTTGCGCTAATTGCGTAGGGACCATACACCAGGGTATTAGACAGACCTCCGGCATCTGTCGCGCGAAGCACAATCTTGAGCCGGAAAAAATTTCGCGCGCAGGGCAAACACGAGAGGCAGGCCTGTTAGCCCCTCGCAGGGCGCCCCGGAAGGCCTCTGCAGGTCACTCCCCGACGTTGGGGCCGCCGGAGGTGAACCAAAATCCTTATACATACGCATGGATAATACCCGAAAAATACTCGCCAACGCGTGTTTAGACCCTGTAAACGTTTTTCTCGGCCACGGCGAACCCAGACGGCGCTTCGGTTCGTTTTTCTCGCCTCCTGCGGAAAAAACGCGCGCGCCTTTTTCGTCAAGATGCTGCTCTCTCCGAACCCCGTGTTGCGCTATACTTCCGGCGACTGTGACACAGTAAATGCGCTTCCGACCCAAAATGCTACTCCAGCGCAACAGCGCAACAGCTACTTAACGCCTTGCCATGTACAGCGAGAAAATGTGGCCGCAGAGCGGTGTCATGGCTGCAAGGCGCAATTCTCGACTTCTCCGGTCGGTTTCACAGGCCCAGGATCAGCTTTCATTGTACTGATCTGGTGCTACCGCCGGAAAAAATATGCATCGATTTGTTGTACCTTTTACGAAATACATTATCACCCTTGCGCCCCAACAGGCGAACCATCCCGAAGGTTATGGACTCGACGCGTACGAGGACGGCTCCGATGTTCCCCACGCGTCAACGGTGGCCAAGGATGAAGTCGGCATCGACTTATCGTGGTCGGAGGGCGATGAGCGTTCTGTCACGGGGAATCTGTACAAGGTCCCGAGGTTGGTTAGGTTATTTGAAGGATGGACGGTAAACATGCATTCAGCGTCCAAGAATAGTCGAACGAGGGTCGGGACACGAAAACTTCTTCGGTTCCCTACTGCTACCGACCGGGCAAGTTTTGCCACCGCAAAGCCTTGTGTTCGAGGATTGCCTTCATGTCGGACAATGATAGTCGAGAGACGGAACTACTGCCACGAGCCACTCGTGCCGTTGGTATGCGGCAAAGATGGTTTCTGGACTTTTTCTTTTCAGATTTCGGTTTCGTCGGTTGCTCGTTCTCTCTGTCAACTCCCCCCCCCCCCCCTCCCGTATATATTATGGACATATTTACGCAGAGAGGATACGGGGCCTGTATGGTACGATAAAAGGAAGGGTAGATTGTCGTGGTTAGTGAGATATAGCAGAATGAGAAGAAAAGTTTGAGAAGACAGCAAGTAAAGTACTGCATATATAGAGTAAGCGAAACGTAAGCCCGTAAGGGAGTTACTGTGTACTTTATACACATAGTTCCTCTCGGTTTCGGTTTCTCTTGCTTTTCTTCTCTCGAGGCAAAGTTTATGGGTCATTAAAACGCTAGAGCTCGTGCTGTACAATTTCGGATGGCAACTGCAGAAATAACAATATTTTTTTTTTCACGCAAAACGACTGCCACTTGGCGGCTTAAACTCGGTATTTGGAAAGTGAAACGGGGCCTGTATAGATAATCGTTAGACACCACCGATACCGGTGACAGAACACAGAGCTCTCGACAAGAAGCCTTCGCACGCCATAAAAATGCGCGCTTCGGTGACCGTTCGATGACACAACCATATCCGGAATAAGGTGCTCCGCAAGAAAAACTGCAACCCCGCCGTGGTATTGCTCCTTGTACTTGACGCGTCCTCCGGGTGAACACATTGACAATTGCGTGCGTCCAACCGAGAAACATTTCTCTAACACGGCATAACCATCCCTTTGGCGTGCTCGTGCAGTGGTTTACACCCACCACACGGCTGGAGCCAGTTTATGCGGCTGCACTTCTCCGGAATCGACGATGTCGTGATCGAGCCTGAAAGCGAGGTCAGCCTCCACTGGAGAGGCCACACCCTGTTGCTCTCGTTGCCGAGCCCCGAGAAGGTCCGTAAGGCCAGCAAGGAGGATACGTGTGAGAGCGTGACGCTCTGCGCTCTCCCAAATCCCTTTCTCCACCTATTCTCGCAACTGAAATCATTGAATATGTGACCGGCACCGTGTTCCTCTTAACCAAGGCGCCCGCAAGGGCTGGACACAACCGAGTTTTGAGGGTTCATGTTGTCAAGAACGGTCTGCCATACACATCGAAACTGCCGAACGCACTACGTGGGCCACTGCCCGGGGTCCCTTCGACAGTCGATAGCGACCTGAGCAATAATGTACTCGGTGTTATCAGCCCGCCCAGAAGAAGCGTGAGCGTCCGGCCGTCTAAGTAGGGTCTGGCTACGCCCGTGACGGTACGACTCCTTGCATCAACCATTTTAACTCGGACACCAATCTGTATCACCCTCCAACGAGGCAGTGACCGAAGCCTGAAATCGTTGTTTTTTACCGCCATTGTTTCCCTCCGAAGTCGCAAGAGGTTGGATGAAACAGTAGCAGCGGGTCGGTGGCGCCAATCGTAGCAACGACGGGTTCTCTTCTTCTGTCCGGGTGGCGTCGCCTCAACGTCATTGACAGGATTTCTACGACGACACGACGGAGATGAGCACGGCCATGACCGTTGTGGCCACCGCGTTCGCCAGTGGTACAAAACATCAGCCTCATCACGATGAGCTTTACAATGTACGGCCTCGACGGATATCCGGATGTGCACTCTCCCCGGACGTTAGGCGCACAGATTGACGAGGTGGTTTGTGCAAACGCCTGGCGTATGTCTTAGAAGTGCCCTTGGTCACGACCCGCGTCAAATACATATATATATATGTGAACCATGGAAAAACTGGTGACAAAAGTCTCGTGCACTCCGGCATGAACCAAAAAAAGACGCGACTGGCGAGTATTGGCTTGACTTTACCTTTCGAGCCCGGCCCGGCCGCTGGGAGAAAAATAACCCCCCGGGGCAGATGCCTAGGACAAATCACGCCCGGGTAAGATCGTCCTCGTAGTCGTGCGGTCACTGCAAAACCCCACCCGCAATGCGCTGAGAAACGCGAAACCGAGGAAGCTCTTCCCGCTCTTGAACACGCGTTTGACGCGCGATGTGTGTACTGGACTCCGGTGGACCGTTGGCTTAAATAGCCCCATCATTTGGGTGTCCTTGTGCGGTTGGCGTTTGTACGAACTCGCCAAGGTGGCGCTGTGTGGATGATGTCCCGAGGACGACCACATTGACCCGACGGCGATCACAACAACATACTGGTATGGTCGTGTTCCACATTGACGTCCGACCATCACGTCTTTGCAATCCAACATACGTGCAGGCTGCCTCTGGGAAGCGCCCTCCCACGACCATCGATGGCATTCATATCGCTGCCCCGGCCGTCAACGTCGGATGGGCGGGACAAGTCAGAAAACATTGCCGCTCGTCAAAACACTCTCCATGCGCCATTAAATCACCGAACGCCGATTGAACCGTTGCTTTCATTCAGTGTGTAGATGTTTATTCGGCAGTCCGCGGTCAAAGTTTGTATCGATTGGCTATGGTGTCAATGTATTGACGATATTCCAAGTGCAACCAACAGGATCCGACACCTCTATAGCGACCACAGCGACATCCGCTCGTGTACCGTACCGCCGTCTTCATGTTCTGCCTTCACACCCCGGTGTGTGTGCAGCCTGCCTCTTGGGACGGTCGCGTCGCAGCCCACGAGGAACTTCGTGTCTCTGGGCCGGCCGTCATTATCGATGACGACCTGCAGGCCAGGCAACGTTTCCTCTCATGTAAGCGTATTTCCTGAGCGATGTGTGTACCGCTCGACCGCGTAATGTTTCCTCCTGTCATGTCACTGTGGTTTGTTCCGCGGTACACAGATAAGGTTTGGAACCAACCTGCTTCGGAACCAGAATAGTGAGGATACGGCAAGTGCGATGGCATTGATCCGACACCTACTTTGGTCCGTGTTAGCGTTCACACGTTCTGCCTTTCATATCCGGTGTACGCATAGGCTGCCACCGGAGACCGTCGCCCCACGGCACCTTAAGGCCATCCATATCGCTGTGCCCACCATCGACATCAGTGGCAACGCACAAGCCTGTTAACGTTTCCGCTCTGGAAACAGGCATTCGATGAGCGACGTGCGTCGCTTGCTTTTATTGCATCGTGGTTTGCTCCGGAGTGCGAGGCCGACGTTTGCGCCAACTTGCTGCGGTGTCATGCCACCGGCGTCATCGACGACACTGTAAGCACAACTACATTGATCACACACGTGTTTGGCAACCATAGTGACGTGTGGGTGTGTCCCGTATGGACGTCGAAGCGTTCCCTCTTTAAATTCCAGTCTGGCTTATATGCAGGCTGACTTTGGGGAAGGCTACCCCGTGGCTATCTCATTCGCCTTTGGGCGGGTGGTCGACATCAACGGCGACATGCAGGTCAGGAAGCACTTCCACCCGTTACCACGCGGATTATGAGCGATTAACGTACTATACTTGGCCTCGTGACGTTGTTTTCCGTTAATTTCGATGTGGTTTGTACCATTGTGCAAAGTCAAGATGTTTACCAACATGTTGATCCGACACCTGCTTGACGATCACAGCGGTATCTGCTTGCGTGCCGTTTTGACGTCCATTCGTTCTACCGTTACTATCGGGTGTGCGCGCAGGCTAGGCTGCCGTCGAGGACCGCCCCCGTTCGGCTCTCGAGGCCATCGTTGTCAGTGTGCCGGCGGTCGGCATTGATGGCAACAAGCCGGTCAGTCAGGGTCTATCGCTCGGGAACATTCGTCTCATGCGCGATGTTCGTATCGAACGGTCGTGTAACATTGATTTCGTTCATTACCCGGGGTCTTCTCCGTAGTGCGACGTCGAGGCTTGTGCTAGCTTGCTGCGATGTCATTGTACAGGAGGCACTGCAAGCGCGACTAGCATATTAGTCAGACACCAGCTTGGCGGTCATAACGGCAACCCCTCGTGTGCCGTCCTGATGTTAACACGTTTCGCGTTTCCAGGTTGTTATGGAAATGTTAGCACATGACCATGTATGAGTCAATGTTCAGTAGCACTGCACTGTATCGTAGATCGTAGTC
>JBBMHQ010089273.1:0-10843 GCA_037834295.1 Postelsia palmaeformis | reverse complement strand
TGGTGGTTCAATAGTACAGTATAATTAACAACCTAAACCTCGGGACTGTGGTCAACAGGCGCGTCAGAACCATCCGATCTAAAACTACATGCCCACGAACAAAGGGCAGGGAGGTGCTGATGAAATCTAAAAAAATCCTGTCGGGCGGGATTGGAGTGCAAAACTGATGAGGGGGGGGGGCGGGCGGGCCCACCCGGCCTCGCTTGCGCCAAGGGTATCGCGAACGGCGGAAAAATCTTTGCCGATAAGACTTTTCCCCTTGCCACCGAGGGGAGGGGCTCCGGGCCTCGGTATCGTCTGCTCAGGCGCCGATGCCCCACACGGGGTCAAAAGCCAAAGGGGCTGGCTTCAGCCAATCGTTTGGTACCAGTGCTCAATAGATGCTGCTTCATAGCCAGGTTCTGCGTGAACTTGGAAAAAATGCAAGCAAGGACGGCGTCTTCCCGAACGCGGTCCCAGATGGCGGGCCTTTTCAGCCATCATATACTGCTCCGCGCAGGACTCTGGAACAGAAACGAGGGGACACCAGCAGGGTGGATCCCTCTTCGGGAAAGCCTCATTGCTGTATGGGGAGACAGTGACTTGAGTATCACTCCGTGAGCTACATCGCAGCTCTACAACAGCATGACAAAGCAGAGAGGCTAGGAACAACAGAGCTTATGTCGAACGCAGCGAACGCTGCGGCGGCCACCCCGCTCATTTTTCGTTGGGTGCGGAACTGGCTGAAATGCAAAAACAGAGGAGGACCTGAGTCGTAATAGTACGAAGTCGTAATAGTACGGAGTACGGGGCGGAGTGCAGGGTCCGGTCAGGGCAGGCCTGCGCTGAGCGCTGGGCGAGCCTGGGATACGAGCATCTTCTGGACTCAACATTTCCCCTCCCGGCAATGATGGCGGCGTGCGGGCGGAAGGGGCCTGGCTGGCGTCCGTTCGTGTTTCCACCAGAGTTATGCGAAGCATCGTAACGTATCCCCGAGGCCGGGGCAGGAGTGGAAGAGGCGGGAGCGGTCGGACCACCATCGTGATGGCCAGAGTTAGACTGCTGGTATATATTCTCGTCCCGCGTGTGTGTTGTAGTCGTCGCTCTGTTTGTTCTGCTGGCCCTGGCCGTGGTGCTGCCCACGCGAGCGGCCGAACCGACGCTTTGAGTTTTTTTTGTGGTTGTGCTGTCTGTTCGGTCGCCGAGATTAGTTCTCGCGGGGGTGTCGGATCATGCGTCCTTGCCAACGTCGGGACGCCTCGCCGTCGTCACCGAGCGTCCCGAGGTCCGAGTTTGAAATGCCGCCGAGGTGTTAGGAGGGGTGTCTACACTGCCTGGGGGGGGGGGGTGTATTCGTGGCAGATTAGGAAGTGGCCTCGGTTTTCGCTGAGTAAGATTTCGCGAGCGGACCGGGAGAGAAGGCCTCTCCAGGGGGAGGGTCGTGGGTCTGGATGGACATACAGACAGCGTGAGCTTCAGCGTAGTGGTGTTCGTCTAGGGGCCAGCAGTTAGAAGACGTGTCAGGCCACGGGTCGAGGCAGTCAGGGATGGATTTTTTGGTGCTCATCGCAAGCGGATTATTGCGCGATTCCGTATGCCATGAAGGCGACTGGGAGGGCGTCCGAGCCCTGGCCGCAACCACTACTGGAGGATCGGGGTCCCGACGGGGCGGATGACCACCCACCCGTCGAAGAAGCAGACAAATAAAAATATTTTTCACCGTTGATTGCAGGTGTCTTATTGTTTGCAAGAATCTTAAACGCCAACCACATGGCGTTCAAAGTGCCGAATAGGCCTCGATACGACAGCCAAAAAAAAGCGGTACAGCGCGGGCATCAAGCTGGGGTACTGTGTGTTTACTGCCAGCCAAACCACCTCCAAAAGTCCTCGGTGCTAAAATACGCTCAGTCCCCGTCGCTGCCGACACCACCCCCTTGAAAACCCGGCGAAAATCACGAAAGGAGGTCCCGTTAGACACGCGCCAAAATTATGCAAGTTAGTGTAGCTAGCCCCTCGTGTCAGTCCGAGGCCCGTATTTTTTAAGCTGCCCGGGCTTCGTCGTGGGGCTCCTGCCGAGAGTCTTGCTCATCTTGTTGCACTGCTGTACAAGGCGCTCGATCCACATCCATGAGTCTTTGGTGGGCCCTGGGCCTCAGTGGCTCGGCTGCCGTTATGGGAACCAGACACTCCCACCTCTCGAGTCTCAATCGTGCGTCGTGCACGGAGGGGGTGGCAAGCACAAAACTTACTCCAGAAAAGCAAACGGTCAAAAATGAGTGAGTACAACGCGTACCAAAAAAAAGGCGGAAACATTTTTCTGAGCTGAAGACGCTACTTGTTAGGTTCAAAGGCCGGGGCGCCTTGTGAGGTTTGCCTATTGAGCAGGTACTCGTTGGTACTCGCGTGTGTTCAATGTTTAGAGATCAAAGAAGAGCAGCTTTGTTCCTTTCGAGCACGGTGAGGGATTGAGAGCAAGGCCCGTGCCTCGCTGGGAAAGCTCCTGGTTTTCCATCTAAGATACGCCTCCCAAGAAAAAACAAAAACTCTAAAACAGAGGTTATAAAAGCTTCGGCATTACTGCCGTGGATCCATCTACTGCAGGTCCATCCATTGATCCGGGGACGTTCATGTTACTGTAGGTTTAGCTGCCACCTCGAGTTATATCGACGCATACACTCTGGGTAGCACAGCGGCAGCAGCAACAGCAGCAGCTCATCCCCGGAACATTGTTTTTGAATTCCAAAAGTATCTACCCAGAATACAGCCCAACAGCAGCAGCGGTACAACAGCAGCGAGAAACAGAAACAGCGAACCCAACATAAACGCTCATCTACACTGGAGGAACGCCTGATGATGACGATGCTCCCCCTATTTCAACATGCGACACCGCCGGGATTTCAAGTCAACCACATCCCGAAGGGGAACCTTCGATATGTATATATATAACAAATGAATGAGGTTTTTTCGCACATTGGCCACGATTTCTCTTCTTTCGACCGCGGGTCTTGTCTCGCTGAATGCCGTACAATATGAAAATCCTATAATGACTAGATATGGCGCCGAACGGGGTGCTAAAAATACCGTCATCACGGTCTCCTTTGCGACCCCCATTGATTTTCCTCGCGGGATTTCTGGCCAAGACATGGCCAAGTCTTATGGCTCCTGCCGCAGAAGAGGCATGTACATATATATGCGCTCCGTTGCATGCTCCTCTGTGCCCGCCCTTCCAACCAACAATACAGCACACCAGCTGCCACGCGTCACACACCCATACACCACAGCACGTTGAGCCGCATTTGCAGTGGTAGTACCCACCCCCGTTCACGTGAGGAGGCGGTATTTATGCCCATCCGATTGGAACGTTCGATCCTCCAAAACACAAAAAGCAGAAAAAAACAAAAAAGGAACCTTCCTCTTGCAAAAAACACGGTTTCGCATACATGGGACGCATGGAACCTCTTCGGCATTCAAAATAACCACTCAGAACCAACTTATGGTGGCACGTTTTCAAGGTTCCATTCCCTTCGTCACCAGGGTTCTTTGAGGGGAGTGCACTCCTTCAGGACGGCACTTCCGCTGTGGGGAAAAAAAGTCGGAGTTACAGTAGAGTGTGATTAGCACAGGCAAAGCTTGTCATCCACGGCTAAAGAATTGTCGCCTCACCGTTGCGAAGAGCGTCTTGTTTGTGGGATGTGTGTGAACGGTGTTGGCCTTCTTATCGTGAGCCTCGCGCTTCCAAACCTGCGGCGATAGAACCACAGATAGCATCCAATTATTGTCGATGCTTTTGGGGCTCAAGAGGTAGTCTTACTAACCGCCAATACGAAATAAAAATGTGAGCGCGCAACAGTAGTAAACCTATCAGTAGCCGGCCGAGCAATGGCCGGTGATATGATCGGCATTCTCGCATCTACTATGAAAGCAAGTTGAAGCAAGCGACCAAACGAGTCAGTGGGTTAGAAGAAGTATCGAAGTTGAAGACCCCCGATTCGAATCGAGGTCAGTGGCGCTTTCCTTTCTTAACTGAGTAGCGTGGAAGACACGTCAGGTACACAGGGTATAGGCTGATCCCAGGGAACTGCCACGAACCATGACGAAGTGTGGCGAGGGGGCTCTCACGCCTTCCACTTGCAGTATCTTGGGATACCATCACAGTCAAGATTTGTGCACGAGTATATATACATATAGATGGAACTGACGACAACAGCAAGTAGTGCTGGAGCACGAACGAACACACTCGTACAGTACGATACACCTCGAAAAATGGTGGAACCAACGCGGGGCAATACCCATGCGACGGTTGGGACGAGAGCCTGGCACCCACATGAATATTAAAAGCAACCGTACGCAGTATCTCATGGCCTTGACTCCTTCAGGACCACAATATACTCTAGTCGGTCACAGACTACGTAACAATCGAGTTGGGATTATTTCTGCAGCAAATAGTAGACATGGCATGGGTTCTATTTATGCAGCATACCCGAGCGACACAGAGTTAGGATTATTTCACTTGTAAGTAGAAGCCATCGCAACCACACGACAAAAAGCAGTACTACTGAATTCATGACTGACGAACAATGTAAGCGCGAAAACGAAACACTCATGTATATGCTCATGGGCCCTATGGTATATATATGGCATGCACGAGCGGAACCTCCAGAGAAGCGAGCGCTCAAAAAACAACCAAGCGCTTCAAAACGAAGAAGACATCGGCATTGTTCGTGGGATCTCGCCTGCTGGTTGGTACGAAGGTCGACAGCGGTGATGTCGCCGACGCCGTCCGAAAGAAGCAAAGTCCTCTCCTCTGCGACGACGTGACCGTCGGTGAAGAAAGAATCATCACTGGCGCTGTTCGCGAACACCTGATGAAAACGTTTCAGAGATACGCCAGAGTGAAACATCCCGCTGCCAACAAAACGTCCAATCTTCTCACGAAATTATTGAAAAGTAACACCACACGATCAATACCAGAATAACTTAATTTTACTCGGTAGAAAAAGAACAGAACGTCGAACGTCGCACTACTAACTACATCCTGTACAGAATAAATATACTGCCACAAATATGCACGCCAAAGGAAAAGCAAAAACGCCACACGCCTCCCGTTTCCCAGACCGACAATGAGAGCGCCAACACGACACAACACCACCGGCATTGTTCCATATCATAACTTTCGGAAAGGCGGAGCAAAAAAACCCCATCAAGAGCAGTGACAGAAGATCGTGAGTGGCGGTCCAACACAAAGACACACCGGGACGTGGTAGATGACACCCTCACGTACTCAAATAATATTTAGGGTATCACGGTGTCACTGGGGGAGTGATCCACTGCGAGCAAGTTGCCAAGCGGAGCACGTTATTCGTTTTGTAACGGTTTGAGATGCTAACGTATGGAATGACTAGGATGGACAAAACAAAAAAATCGGAAAAGACGACAACCGGTCATGGCAGAAGAACTTGAATATTTAAATACTTCATCACCGTCCAATTTCCAACCCAGACTCTTTATGCACAGGGCTGAGATGGCCGTCGACACATGGTGGGTCATTGTTGTGCTTGGGTAAGATGGTTGAAACTCAGATGTGCCAACCAAATTCAACAGAAAGCGGAGACGAAAAGGCCGGCAATCAAGATTCTTGGAGGTTTGTTCTCTTGGACTGAGTTGAGTTGCCGTCATGGTCTCAATGAAGCACAACCCTTGGGGTATGGCACACATGGCACACCTAATCCGATGTCTGACGTTGGCCGGAAAAAATCCTTGTGCGACAAACGCCAAATTGGGCACCTTTGTCATCGGAGCCTGACGGGGAAATAGAATATTCTTACAAGCACCTGGTGCCAGGTACGAGAAATAGGAATTTGGGAAAAAACGATTTGGTTTACGATTGTATATTGAACGGAGGAGGGAGGGGCGAAACTGGAAAGGAGGTGATATATAATTCAAGCATGAGACGGAAGGGGTTCTGCGACCTGGCGTCAACTAGAAGGAAGTGTTGCACGCGTTGAAAGGCGTGACTCCAAAGCGAGATACCAGGTATAACTCAAGCATGGGACGGAAGGGGTTCTGCGACCCGCAGCAGGCGTCAACTAGAAGGAAGTGTTGCACGCGTTGAAAGGCGTGACTCCAAAGCGAGATACCAGGTATAACTCAAGCATGGGACGGAAGGGGTTCTGCGACCCGCAGCAGGCGTCAACTCGAAGCAAGTGTTGCACGCGTCGAAAGGCGTGATTCATAAGCGCAGCATGAAGACATAGTGGCGGAGCTGAAAGGATTGGATGGCGTCGAGCGAAACAGACGTTGAAGACGAAAAACATCAATGAATCTATTAAAATGGTAGTCTTCGTTAGTAGTGGGGTGACTGCCTCAAGTCCAATCCTGCTGTTGACCTTCACGAGGATAGCGCGTACGCACTGCATGATATTCTGATTCGAGAGGGGAGCTAACAATAGTTGCTGTGCGCCGCAACCTTGCCGGAAAAACGGAGAACGCATAGGAGCGGATGACAGTATACTCTCAGAAAATAGGCGTGTGAGATGTTGTTTTGCTCCTCGCTGTGTACCTGGTACAAAAAATGATGCAGCTATGTGCTGAAATACTTTGTCATTAGTTTGGCGTTGGATGGAGGTCGGACAGGGGTTGAGAGAGGGTTGGGTTGGGTTTGGTAGCGTAGCGTAGGTGGGTGGGCCCACTGCAGTAGGAATTCGACAGGCATAACTCTTATAGATGGATTTTTATTGAGTTGGGATGGCTGGGTGGGTGGGTGGGAGGGGGTGGCTCCCAAGAGACACGGCAGACATGACTCCTTTCGCTGGAGTCAGCTGTCGTCGGGGTTAGGCTGGGTTGGGTGAGCGTAACCGAGCAAGCCCGCGACAAAGCACTGCCATCTACAATTCGCCCCCGACGACACAACACCGCCAGCTGCACTGCTGCTGTGTACTTCAACGGCACCATAAACTTGCGCGGGTTTTGCATTCCAGGTTGTGCCGCATCCTGGAAGTACGATGCTCAGACATCCACAGATATATACATTATGTTGGACGTTACCGTAGCTGGATTTGTAAAGGTGCAACCTGTTGGTTCCACGCGCCCGACCCAACCGTCGCATGGGTACCGTCCCGAATTGGCCCCACCATTCTCAGAGGTCATGAACATGTTCAGTACTCGTATCTTACTGTACGACTGTGGTCACCCAGATTCCCGAGACTACTTGCTGTCGCCGGCATATTGATTGGCGTTGTCGCGCGGCAAGTACTCACCACCGATATATATACAAGGGGCTACGCCCGCGGCCTGGAGCCGCCGGTCGCAGACTTGCACGATCGGCGTATAATGTAGAGGAGGAGGCTGAAACTCGATGCCGAGAGATTAATGAGTGAGTGCGCTCCACACTCGATGAACGCTGGAAACGGCGGCAGAATGCTGACGATTGCTTGCCGACTACACGAAAGACGCGGAATGCATTTGAAGGTGTAACTTACTCCTCACTCAGAGACTACGCGATGACCGACAGCGCAGCTCCGTAGAAAAGTGCCGTCACAGTAGCTGCTGTAGCAGTATGTACATCTCCTCATCAAGGCATTACAGCTCCACTGCAGCTGCCGCTGTACGATAGCGTACGCACCAAAAGTACTGTTGGCCATCATAGGCGCTGCTGGCTGTTGGTGACATGCAATCTCTCTCATACATCCCATCATATTTTGTTATGGATGAGAGTTCTCGACTAAGCCATGGTGGCGTGTGCTATGAGGGTTTTTCATCGATGATCCAGATACAGCCACCCGCGCAGGTCCCACAATGGGAACGACGGCTGGGTAGCTGATCCTCCCCATGGGTCGGAAGTCGGAGAGGACGTGCCGGAGAGAAGCGCGCGAATGTATACGCCCTATCGAGAGACCATGGGCCAAAACGCTGACAGGGCAGAGATCTTCGGAGATTCCTTCGTAGATCTCAACGTCAAGGCTTCGTGCAGGCGCGACGGCGCTGAGCGGGCGGATCCTCTGACGCCGGGCGGTTCGGGCGTGAAGGGGGCACGCCCCGGCGAAGAAACAGCGCGGAAAAACGGTCAGAGGCGGGAGAGGTCCGCCGACCAAAAACGGATCGTATCAGGCTGAGGATCATCATGGGTATATTATATATATATATATATATATATATGTATTAATACCTGGTACCAAGTACGCAGTGGATTGCAAGACGAGCCCCTAGCCTCGCACTCTCTCACTCGCTTTCGTGGATCAAAGCCGTGCTTGATCCTACGCAAACCCTGGCGCGTCGCCCGCGCTGCATACCAGGCCAAAAATGAAAGTGCCATAAACGTCGAGTCGATCCCGGGGTTCCTCCCTCATTGACGTCGACAACAACTTGCGACATGGTGGGATAACAGTCAAAACATACCAGGAGTATCAACGCCGTTCCTGGCAGCCCTCCTTTTATTGTGAGCGCGGCATGCGCGCGCGTTTGTGGCAAGCAGTTTACATTTGCCTCGGGTTGGTGGTCTGCTACTCTGGACCACGTGAGTGCAAAACTCGGAACAGACAAACTCGCGATCACTCTGCTCCCTCTCGCCGGTCTGCTGCCACCGATACTGCTAGTCTGCTCGGGCCGGTGGTTTTCTGCTCCTCCTAGAGATAGACCGCACAAGTGCGAACAGCTGCAGAGATAGGTGTGACGACCTTGTGGCCTACTGCTGCTTCTGCTGCGGGTCTGCTACGACAGCAACTGCTGCTGGTCTGCTGACACTCTGTCACTGCTGTTGCTGGTCTGCTCCAGCCGGTGGTCTGCTGCTCCCTAGACCGCGGACGTGCAAACAGCTGGAGCACATGACGCGACGAGCTCGTGGTCTACTGCAGCTGCTGTTGTTTCTCGTGATCTGCTGCTACTGCTGCAGCTGCTGTTGTTTCTGGTGTTTCGCTGGTCTGCCCGGGTAGGCAGTCGGTTTTGCTACTACGAGTAGACCGCGCACGCGCGAATAGCTGCACAGGTGCGAAGAGCTCGTGGTCTACTAGGAATATCACGGAGGGCCTTATTAAATAGGACCTACAGTAGACACAAATAAATATATATTCCACTAGTTTTACTAATAATATTTGGTTCTATTTACTATGGCCCCCGGTAATACTTGTCGTTCGTCTCCTACTAGTGCATGTTTCGTTGGTGGCATGCTACCTACAAGGGATACCAGCAATGGAAGCTCCGAGGCTATATCTCGGCGATACTATCCGCCGCGAATACATAGGCGTCCACCGTCATGCATGCCAGTCTTTCACATCCTATATTCAGCGACGTTGCGGGGTCGACAAGCGGCGGCCTACTCTAGCATATTTCCAGCTTGAGCTACGGAGTCTATCGAAATGAAAAGGTTCGCCTGCGCTGGAGACGAGAATTGTGTCTACTACTACTAATGTAGTACTCAGTGAAAATGAGCTTCTCCAACACAAGGTGTGTACGCATGTGAGTAACTGTCGGGAGAAAAACACATATACACAAACACCGCGTCTGCTGTTGCACACGTACTTGCGGTACTTACTGCTGTTGAGCCCAGCTTGGGTGCGCCTGTGTGTATCCTCGTCGGTACCGCGTACTGTGCAGGCTACCGAATGTTTCGATAGTAGACTCAGAGGCTGTCCGACTGCAACACTCCTTCTAAACTGAGCATCAGCTTCTGGGCGACACGCAATATTTGGTACCTGCTGCACCCGCCTGCTACTATTGCGGCCCGCTCCGACTTTTTACTCCATCTACTGCGTCCGGGTGCTGAAGAGTGCGGTCGGTAACGCTCTCATCAGGCATGTTACCGTACGGCGACCAAATGGCGTCTACCAGGTGAAAGAGCAGTGTTCAGAGCCGAGTGAAGGTCGCACACTCAACCTTCTGTAGGTCGCATGGTGTGGTTAAAAGTGCGAGACGGCCACTGTGTTTATACAGCAACAGGAAGATATTGTATCTACTGAAGGATGAGCTTCGTCGTGAATTACCACGATACATGACTCTGTCCGTGGTGCCCTGGCTCAAATTGTCAAACACCGCCATCATCGTAAGAGTTCAGCATCCGACGTTCCCCAAATGCCTCGCCGTTCCGCGAGAAAACCAGGGTCGTTACTCAATTATGATCGCGCACCAACTCCCCTTCGTGAAAAACGTTGTGTGTACACACATACGCTTTGTGTGTACACACATACGTCGAGTCTCGACTTATTCGCCAGCCAAATATGCGCTACAATTGTACGTAGACCTCCTGCTTTCGGTCTTCGTGATTTCTCCGTCCAAGGCAGCTATATACCTATCCGCACCCCCCAGGCGGCACCACCAACACCCATCAGCCTCTACTTCACAAAAATAGCAACCTCGCAGATGACGAGCTACACAATTGGGCTGCTGGGTTGTCCCGCCACTTCCATCTATTGGTTCCGCCGACCTCTCAGGAAGGCGGGGATGTGGGCGAGTCAACTTCCCGTAAATGACCTGCCAGCGAAAAGCACGGGGCAACGAGGTCCCCTCATAGACTCCCTGCGTGCGGCCAGCTCTTTGCCGCCGGCAGGAAGGCGTCGGAACAGAAGGAAGCGGTGACAAAGGTGTGTATACGTCGCCCGCGAATGGAGCGGGTTGCCTGTACCTCAAAAAGACCGGCAAGAGGGCTCGTATTTCAAACGCGTCGCATCTAACGCAACTCCGTGCATGTTGCTATGCTGGTGCACCATCACAGTAAACCCACACTGTATTTGGTTGTTTTGCGCAGCTTAGGAGATACCAGCATCGAGCACAACGAACCCAAGGCCGACCCGGCATTAACGGAGGCGAAGCAGGCTACTGTAAGGAGGTGGAAAAGCCGGACGTGGCCAGGCTCGTCTAAAATGCCAAGATGGAC
>JBBMHQ010089262.1:0-10844 GCA_037834295.1 Postelsia palmaeformis | reverse complement strand
ACCCCGGATCTGAGTTACGACTGAAGAGGGAGAGAGAGAAGAAGGGCGAAGATAATATATGGGATGAGAAAAAAAAATAAAAAATAAAAAACAAACAAAAAAAGCATTGAAGAGAGATTATTTTGGTGGCGAACGCTAAATTTGATTCCTCGGGGGAAAAACGGTAAAGTAAAAAAATAATTGTTTCGCCCACAGCTTCGTCGAAAAAATAAAAGGGATAAAAAAGGTGTGGCCAGAGAGAATCGAACCCGCTACTATGCGAGATCCTAGGACCTTTATTTACAGTTCAGGAGCTGATCGAAAAAAAAATTACCGGCAAAGAAAAACCGGCATCTTTGCCGGTACTTTTTTTTTTTAAGCATGAATATTATAGCTCCGATACTTTTAATATAGGTCCTACGACCTCGCAAAGTAGCGGGTTCGATTCTCTCTGGCCGCACTTTCATTTCCCCTTTTTTGTGATTTCTTTTCTTTTGGGGAAGCTGTGGACGAACCAAAAAAACCCGGATTTTTCACTTTGCCGGTTTTGTCCCGAAATTTTCCATCACGGTTTGTCGATTCATATTTTTTTTGCTCCCCCCTAGATAACGACCATGCGACACTCCATGTTTTCCTCATATGAGATTATGGTAATGATGGAGGTCTTGCTACCATCACATATCAAACAGACAGCGTACAAGAATAAAACACTATTTAAATAGAAACGTTTCAATGTGTTAACTTCTACCAGGTACGCATTTTCAAAGTAACACAAGTTACCAAAAAACGTACACCCCCAATCTAGCATCAACAATATGTTGTTTCTGTGTTTGTTATTTCTGTGTTAGCCCGTACGTATCAACAATACGTTACTGCTGTCTGAGCTCGTACGTGCGAGTACGCAGATAACATTACATGCATGGACAACGCACTGAGGTTTCCGAGAGAAGAGGAGAGGTGTCTTCATCGGGGAACTCTACCAAAAATCCCCTGTCATAAAGTTTCCAAATATGTGGTCTTTTCTACAGGATATTACATGCTATCGTCACTTGCGGGACATTTTTTTGAGAGTGTCCCTTACTGGGATCTCAGCGAAATACTCGCAGGACAACACGGCTAAATCATGTTGCTCCACGACACCGCTATACCATTAACACGGATAACGCATGTGATATCGCGGGTAGACCCAAGGGGGCACGTCGCAACAATACGACCGAACGACTTCGGCCCCAACGGCAATTCAGTTACATGGCGTCAGACCTGGATGGATTATCGCAACATAGTGTCAGACCCGGATGGATAACCGTGGTAACACAGCAACCGAACGCCGAGATCAGATATTTACCGACAGTGATGAAGAAGAGAGTCTGAAGAGAGTCTCACATTTAGGGCCCATCTTAACGGGAAAATTCAGGGGGAAAATTAAATTTCGATGAATTTGAACTGATTAAAAAAAAAACGTGTGTGGGTCCTATATGGGGGAACGGCCTCCTAGTTGTCAATACAAAAAATCGGCAAATAATTTTACTTCCAACTCAAGTTCCCCGTTGAACTAGGCCCTTAGGAAACATTCGAATGGAAATGTTACGATCGGCCGGTTGAGACTGCAGCGATGCTAACAAGGTCGAAAGGCTACCTTATCCGACCCCAAACGCAGTGTTAGTAGTGCTGGCCAAAATGGTAAAGTAATGTAACGGTAGGGTGTATGTGTGAAACCTCTCTCGAGGGTACCACTGTTTTATAAAAAGTGCGTTATGTCTAACGCTGCGTAGACAGTAATATCATGCTATCATGAAAATAAATCTGTGGGTATCGATCTGGGCATGTCAGAGTCATTACATACTTGTATGGTAAAATCCGAACGTTGTGTTACAGTAATATTAATAGTACACGCACAGATCGCGATGTAGCAGAATGTTACTTTACCAGAGCTGGACGGGATCGAGCAGAACCATAGCGTGAAGGCGTGTGCACGTTCGTGGGCTTCCAGTTGACACAGTGTGACCGCCTTTCTGTGATTGATCGACCAGTGACAACAACATGTCAGCACGTGGCCACGTCCCCGCTTTAGGCTCCATAAAAAGGTACTGGTGTCCGAGTGTTACGTTTTCCGAGATGTGGACCTTTCGCCAATCAGAACGCTATTTAATACCAGGCAGTGCATTAGGGCCGTGAGTTGGCCTGAATTCCTGCCGCGGGGTTACACTGAATGCGCCGCCAGACGCAAAGATTGTGCTATTTGAATTCATTGGAAAAACAGTAAGTACGAAAACATTCGACTCGACACCAGGTTGCCGACAGGTGTATAATTTCGCTGCATCGGACTGTGAAAAGAAAAGGAGATATATCGATATGACACAACCATGAATACGACGCTCCACTATGGAAATCCCCCAAATATATTTCTGTCTCCCCTACACCTACTCGGACGGCAGGTATGAGCAATACAATTTTGGTTATCGTATTCACCTATCGCCAAAAACGGTTCGGTGGTCACTAAACAAGTTCGGATAAAAACTAGGGCAACAACCAAGAACAGAAACACCCGTTTCGTTGGGAGTCAAAAACAGGTACAGGCTCCAATCGAGGGAGTACACCCCACGAGCCATCACGAGATGGATTACCCACAACAGTACATCGTATATACCCGTTTCTGAGGGACAATGACAAAATTATTCACAAACACACTTGCTGGCGGCTAATTTTGTACCTTGACGTATCCAAGTTCAGTTGGAGGGCTCAGGTCCGGGTGAATCAGGTCTAGGTTGGGTCAGGGTGCCAAGGAAAGCCGCGTGCTTGAAGAAAGAGCTATGGTGTCAAGCGCGTGTGTTCTGCTCGGTTTCAGCGTACTGGTGTGTCGTACCCTGCAAGGATAGAGCAGCATTTGTATATACGGCAATGTAAGGCATGCGTTCCATCAGGTTTGTAAGTACCTGTATACAGATAAACCCATGTGCATATACTGGCTGAACATAGTGAAACGATGGTGATTAGTGAATGCGCTTGAAAGACACCATAAAAAAGCCGCTGCCATACAGCGGTGAAATACAGAGCAAGCTGTAAGATGTTCGCGGGCTGGCAGCGAAGCAGAAGTGTATATACTACCGCCAATCGTCTCGGCCCGAGACCGGGATCCATTCGCCTCGGAGGCAAGGCTTCGCCCTTGCATTCTCGCCCGCTCTTCTTGAGCTCGCGTCCCTCGACCTCAGCCTCGCCTATTCCCACGCGCGCACTCTAGACGTGTCGCGTGCCGCCGCCGAACGCAGCCACCCCGGGCAGCGTGGTCCTTGAGGGGATGGGAAAATGTCGAAGTTGCATATTGGAGATGGAAAAACATTGAGTTTGCTTTTTGGAAATGGGAAAAAATGAGATTTGCTTCTTGAAAACAGCGAGGCAATAATTTCTACTGGTCTAGAGATATCTACTACATTAGGTCTACGCGTAAGGTCCCTTTATGGCCGGTGCCAGCAAGATCAGTGTCCATTGACAGTTGTGCGCAGACATGAATTTCGTTTTTTTCGACCAACCACAACGATTATCGTATTTGCTGTGCTGTGTACACTGTTGCTTTTTACAATATAGTCACAGCAGTCTGGAACAATGGTCGTTGTCTGCACCACCGCGCGTCGAGGTGGTCTCAGGTTTGGTACCGCAAGAAAATTTCGCGCCGAGCAGGCGGTTCCGCGAGGATGGTCCAAAAGATTCGAGGCTATCAACGGGGGGGGCGGGGGGGGGCTGCCGGAGTAAATACTCTTGGCGCCCCCGCCTTGGCGCAATAGACGTTAATAGTGACTCTGCAGATCTAAGTGGACACCTCGTTAGCTACAACCTACGGCAGGAAAAAAAACAGATTTTGGCGGCCATATAGCACGCTTGCTGCTTTAGGCGCATTTTTTGAATATTTTTTTCATGGACCGAACACCGCTTGTGGCGCGCGTTTTCCACTTGGTTGACTCAAACGGATCAGGTATAACTGTTTTTGGACATTTGACCATATAAAAGGGTGGATCAGCAGCAGCAACAGCGAAGCAGCGGGAGGGGGGGGGAAATGGAAGGTTGCGATGCGGCGAGGTCCGTTGCCGTTCTGCTGGTTCCTCTCCTCGATGAGACCACCCGTGACCAACGGCAGGCAATCCATTTCCTCCGACAGCCTAGCCACCTCTGCCAACCTCCGCCCGTTCTCTCCCTCCGCGTGCGGCTACTGCTGACGCTCCTCGGGGTCCATTGATAATTTTCGCTGCTCGGCTAGACTCTCCCCCGATTGGCGAGCTTCGATTTCAGCAGCACACTTGGCCACAGCCTCGTCGCGTGCACGGGCACTATCATGGCGTCCCAACGCACGAGAGTCGCGGCACCCATTTATGGGCTTGGCGCGTTTGTTTTTCCCCGCTTCTCCCTTTGTTTTCATTGTGCGAGCGAAGTCTTGTTTTTTTTCATGTCGTGTTTCCTATTTTATAATGTGGAAAAAAACTACACAAATCTTTCTGAGCAGGGTGGTACAGTTTACGCACTCAAGTGTACGATTGGAGTGAATTTGAAAAATCTCAGCCAACAGTGTCGGACTTGCTCCCACAGTACTCTACCAGCGCAGTCCCACCAACCTATGGTTCCCGAGACCAATATCAAGCGGTAGCGACCCACCAGAACCAGCGCAGAACCACCAACCGAGAGTTCTCGAAACTGATTTGGGGCGGTAGCGACCCACCAATATACCAGCGCAGTAACACCAGTCTGGGATTCCAAAACTGATTTGAAGCGGGAGAGGTAGCAACCACGCCGGGGGAATCCCACCAACCTAGGATTCCCGAGACTGATTTGGAGAGGCAGCGACCCACTAGTATACCAGCGCAGTATCACCATCCTAGGATTCCAGAGACTGATTTGGAGAGGTGGCGATCCGCCAGTATACCAGCGCTGTGGCTCTCTGTCTGCGTTGCGTGTTCCGTTTTCTTCCCAAATAGTGGTTGCCCTCAGACAGTGGATCTTTCCCAGGTAGGCTATTTACGCACTCTGATCGGCTGGGGGGTGTTATGTAAGCGGCCCAACCCACCAAGAGTTTTTGTTCATCCGCCTGCGGCATATCACGCACTAGGTTTCTTCAGCTTCGATCAATAATATCAGCCGATGCCCTCTACCGCGGGGTACATCATACCGAAAAGAGCTTAAAACCACACATGTCGCTGTTTCCGCAAATCAGGATCAAACGGTGGTTGCTTCCAAAGGTTAGAATATGTGCTTTTGTAAGTTTGAGCACACCATGGACAGCCAACTCGTGACGTATCAAGAGTTACAGGCGATGCAACGTTGAACTTCCGGTATACTTGATTCAAGGTTTTTCGGAGGGCAATGACAGTTCGGAATTGCTGACAATCATCCAGTCTGTTGGTTATTACGAAAAACTCATAGGCTTCCACCATTCCACCGATTTCTGGTTGATATGGGCCTAACGCACAAACCTTGTATTTGTTCTATCTGTTCCTTCGTGCTGCGGTCTGTTTTTGGTTTCTTGTAGCAAGCTTTGATATGGACTATGTTCGATGTTTCGGTCTCGAGGTTGCCACCGTTTTCAGCCGAACACCTCCCTCTGCGGGTCGCCCGGGGCCTCTTCCACCCCCGCCGCCTAGCCTCATGCAGTGAAAAAAAAACAATTTTTGACAGCACTACAGGACCACAAAAACACGCCTAAACATTTCCAGGGTATTCTATTTCCGTGGGTTAATATTTAGCTACCTTTTGTCTGTAAAGAGACTATTATACTACAGCAGCAGTACTCGGTGAAGTACCGATTTACAGTAGCAGTACTTCTGCACTTGACGCTATCCGCCAATATGCTCAAAAAGGAGCCTGAGATAGGAACGAAACATGAAAACATACTTACGCTTAGCCTTTTTTCTTGAAATAACTTGAGTATAAGAACCTGCCTCACGCTCAGCGAGTCTCCAACGATTTGTTGTTCCTTCTACGATATTTTCTTTCTTCGCGTATTTCGCTTTATTTGCGTGCTTGCTTCTGGTGCCCGACTTTTCCCCCAACACGATTGAAAGAAAAGTCGGGAAAAATTACGATTTTGTTTCAGCGGCGAGGCAGGTTCTCTTTGGACTTTCTTCACCGGTTTGTTGAAATTTCGTTCGCAGTTTCAGTTACTTTTTCCTTTTTTCGTTACGTATGCGTGTGTCTAATCGGAGCAAAGCAACGCGGCCGAGCCCGACGCCGTTGCGGGTGTCGGCGGATGGTGGCGGGGAAGGGAAGGGGTGCAAGGAGCGCGGTCGCCGTTTTCGTGGCGAGGCGTCGCGTGTGCCCCGAGACAGAGGGAAAGCATGAATGGCTCCGGTCTGGCCTCCATCTAAAAAATTAGATGGGTCGTTCGGGACTGCAAGCTAAGATTCAAGCGGTGCTTATTCTTGCAAACCAAGCTAACCTTTAAACAAAGACGTATGCCGTCTGAGCACCATCATTGTCGAGCTGGCGAACGAGGATCACGGCGAGCACCGGGCTTCACGCGAGTCGAGCGAAGGGGCTCCCTGTGACGGAGAGGAAGGAAAGCTTTACCCGGATCGAATCGGTGGCGAGGTGGTCGCGAGAGGGGCGGGCGGTGTACAAAGCTGAGAAAGAAGCTCTGCTGTTAATTTTTCATTATTTTGACTGGTGCGAGGTGTTCCAGGGGCGGACAATTATTTCACGAGAAAGGAGAGGGATTATATTTTTTGGCTTTTTTTTTTTTCGTCATCATTGTTTTAGGGGAACTGCTGCTGTGTCGTGCTGTGTTTTTGGTTCGTATATACGAGATACATACAGCATATCAGGAGAGAATAAAAAAGTACAAAGACTGGAGAAGGTTCACTTGGAAGTGTCATGCCACAGTGTGTTGGTGGCTCGGTTTGGCGAGACGACGGTTTTCGCGAATCGTGCGTCGGTGGGAGCAAATTCACAGCGTCTTGATATCTCACCTTTTGGCGAGAAGATGGTTTTCGGGAGTCGTGTGCAGGTGGGAGCGAAGTCACATCGTGTTGGTCGCGCGCACGGCCAAAAGACGGTTTACGGAAGTCGTCGTGTGTTAGGGGAGCGAAGTCACAGCGTTTTGGTGGCTTGCTCTGTCGAGAAGATGGTTCTCGGGGGTCGTGTGTTGATAGAAGCAAAGCCACAGCGTTTTGGAGCCTCGCGTTGGCGAGAGTTGCGTAATGGTTATCCATACTCCAGTTCATAGTGCAGGGTTAAAGTAGGGCTTGCTAGAACTCCATATCGTGGCATTTCGCCCGTGTCTACTTCGACGGTCGCCGGGGCTCGGGCCAGCATGCCGTCCAGAATTGTAATGGCATCTAGCGGTGGTTGGAACCCGTCCTTGGGGAATGTCTTCGCTTCCTCCATACACTGTACAATATCTGGGAATATTAGGAACAGCCCCTTCAGGCTTTGCGCTCTCGATACAGCGGTGCACTCTTGACTTTGCGCGAAGAACCCTCTAACCAATGTGCGTAGGCCTCCTCGTTCGAACCCTACACCCTGAACTCTGTGCACGTTCATGCATGCTGCCCATAATCGGCCATGAAGTTACTGTAAAAGCCGCACTTACGGCCGGACAACGACATGGAGGCACCCACACATTTTCCTCTTCAAATGGCTGAACCCTTTTCCCTCTCTAGCGGAACGTTCTCTGATAACCCACGCAGGTGTTTTGACATCAACTATTTGTGCGTTCGAGGATGTGTCGATGTCTTCCCAGACACGGAGGACCCCTCGTTTAGAGTCGACGATGAGTCATCCTTTGTCCACGTTCTTGGTTATGACGATCTAGTAAAAGAAATGTGAAAACAGAGTAGAATGTAGTTTGAGGCCGCATCTGCAGTGTCATGTCCCTGCTGTACGCGTTCTTACCTTGAAACCTCGTGGCAGCACCAGCACTTCCGGTGGGTCATCGTACTCCATGACTACATCTTGACGCCTGTTGTCCCGTTTGAGCTCGGCGCCGTTTACCTCAACGAACGCCTGCGTGTGCACCGTCCCGGTTTTCTCGAAAGAGGCTACCGAAGCTACTGTATGGTCCTCGAGGGCACGCTGAAGCTGCACGTCGAACACCGACGAGGATTTCCTGGTGCTGTATCCATCTCAAATATTGAACCCTATACTACGAGCCCTCCACCCCTCCAAAAGATGAAGAAGGCGACATTCAGGTTGGCTGGACATCGCGCCGAGGCAGACAACAATCTTGACACGACCTACGGTGACGTGGTTGACGATGCTGTTGGCGATACGGTCCCTAAGCCGTCGAATGTCCGGGAGAGTGTACGTGAATGGGTAGCCTGCAGGTACAAGGCTTTTCGGCGATGTTTACCTTAACGAACGCCTGCGTGTGCACCATCCCGGTTTTCTCGGAAGAGGCTCCCGAAGTCACCAGATGGTCTTTGAAGGCACGCTGAAGCTGCACGTCGAACACCGACAAGGGTTTCCTGGTGCTGTATCCATCTGAAACCTCGAACCCTTTATTACGAGCCCTTGCCCCCTCCGGAAGACGAAGAGGGCGACATTTAGGTTGGCTGGACATCGCGCCGAGGTGGACAACAGTCTTGACACGACCTACGGCGACGTGGTTGACGATGGTGTTGGCGATACTGTCCCAAAGCCGTCAAACATCCGGAAGAGTGTACGTGAATGGGTAGCCTGCAGGTTCAAGGCGTTGGGGCACCAACCGCGATGGTTAGTATATATCACCACCTCTGCAATATTGCCTGGATGATGTAAGACGATAGAAGGCGTAGCCAATATGTGGAGCGGATCGGAAGTTGGAGGATTGTATTAAACTTTATAAATTATACGAGTACTCGCAAGCTACGCGCAGGAACGCACGGGATAGTACGGCACGTGTACGAGTGCCTGCAATTCGATCTTCGAAGTTTGAGAGATACCTCGCACGAAAGGTCAATATTGCGATTATACGATTACCTTTACCACGTTCTTGCCTCATGTCCACTCGCAAATACAAAAGGAACCTCATTTTGGTTACACGAGTGCTTCTATCCCGCACTTGCGACATCATCAATACTAGGGGTTGCTCACCCGCACTACAGTAAAAGCGTGGTTTGCTTGCGATGTAAAACGCACAAGGATGAAAGATGCAAATACCGTTGAGGTTTTGAATACTCGAATTCATCATTTAGAATGCTTTAAATATTGGAATTCATCATGTCAAAAGTACAGCAGCAGTACTGTACAGAATCCGCAAACCATCGTACCTTGTTGGCGTTGAGATTCATGCCGCTGAAGGTCGAGTAGAAGCCGCAGTTGCCATCTCCTTCGCACTCAACGTTTCCCGCGCTATCAGCAAGTACGGAGGTAGTAGAGGGGGTTGTACACATGTTGCGAATATCCTGTTGTTGCCCTCGCAAGGTGGCCGGGTGTACCCGGACGCCAAGATGATCGATGCCAGACATACATGCTGATAGAGGTTGTCGTTGAGGTGCAATCCGTAGTCAAGCGACGCCATAATGTCGAACAGTCCAAAGACAGCCGGCTGGTGGCTTCCGGGGAGTAGAGCACCAGCGATCGCAGCACAGACACCGGTCGTGGCAGAAAACCACATGTATGGCTGTACGACAATAAATCAATTTACAAATATGTGAAAAACCTGGTATTTGACCAGGTCCGGGTTTCCCAAAAACGTTGTAAAATGCATGTGCGAGGGGCACTCTATAATTAGTCCCGGGGTACAAAAAAAAACGACAAAAAGGAGAAAAGGAAACGGAAATGTATCGGGTACGCGTGAAAGGGTGAACGGGGGTTAATAAACACGATGTAGAGTGGAGGTGCAAGGGGCACCGAAAAATCAGCCCCGGGGTACAAGAAAAGGGACGATCAGGAGACGGAAATGCATCGTGTACGCATCCGGGAAGAGTTTCTGTGTGAAATGAACCCCGGGCAGGAGGACTTCGTGCGCGACTGCGTGACAGTGCCGTGATACAGAGCAAGAGCCACACAGAGCGCACAGCAAACACACACAGCGCGCAAAACCCAGAGCGCACAGCAAGCGCACAGAACACACAGCACAAAGAGAAGACACTGGACACACAGCAGGCACATAGAACACGGGGAAGAGCGCGCGCACACCCAACGCTGGTAAACTGAAGGGTCGCCACCGCTCCGAATCCGTCTCGGCAAACCTAGGCTAGAGGGACTGCGCCGGTATATTAGTGGGTCGCTACCGCTTCAAATCAGTCTCGAGAAACCTAGACCAGAGGGACTGCGCTGGCATATTGGTGGGTTGCTACCGCTCTCAATCAGGCTCGGAAATCAAGGATAGTGGGACTGCGCTGATACATTGGTCGGTCGCTACCGCTCCAAATCAGTCTCGGGAACCGTTGGTTGGTAAGACTGCGCTGGTATACACTGGTGGGTGCAAACCCGAAAGTAATACGTGACATTTTTAATAAGTACCCTACCTGGAGTATGTACGTACATACGGAATGTGACTCTTGGCACTCTCAAGTCGACAATTTGCAACTTGAACAATCATGAAATAATATATTCAACCATCGACCTTCTGTCCGCCCCGCGTACTTTGATGTATTTTTCCTTCCTGGGCGGGCGTAGCGGGCGGGGTAGGCCGCCTGCGGGGCGAAGCGCCTTGAACTACATATACATATCTCACTCTGTGAGCATGCTCGGTTAGTACATCCTTGGCCTCTTAGAACTCCCACTTGAAAATCACTTGCTTTAATTACTTGCAGGATCTTTCCAGCGGTTCTTTCTTTTCTCCATTGTTCTTAGCACTTTCGGTTCCTTTTTTTGTTTCGTATGCGGTCGCCCCGGTAGACTAGTGGTCAGCTTCAAAGACCATTGGTATTGGTACCCAAGTTCAAATCCCACCGTGGTGA
>JBBMHQ010089240.1:0-10846 GCA_037834295.1 Postelsia palmaeformis | reverse complement strand
TTCTGCCTACCCACGCAACGAAGGCGCTCTCAGCAATTGGTACCTTTTTATTTTTTCAAATAAAGTCTCACCACGGGGGGATTCGAACTTGGGTAACAATACCAATGGTCTTTGAAGCTGACCACTAGTCTACCGGGGCGACCGATGATTACTAAAACTCTTCAATGCTACCCTTGAATCTACATTATCTGACGTCAAGGACATGTGTACGCTTAAGCCCTATATGACTCAGTCCCGTTTTAGGGTGAATCCAGTCAGTTTTCAGGTTGTTTGTCTCCAAAGCGCGACTGCGGTCCTACAAGGGTTGCAACCCCATCAATAATCGTGTTGCCGAGGTATGGCGACTAATACGGTAGAGTGCAAGTGTTACGGACAGGGCAAGACGTATCGGTCGTAGACCTCGGAACACGCATGCAAGGAAGGACACCTCTCAAAGTCATGCATGAAAGCTCCCACCGGACTAGATATCGGGTTGTTGGAGGGCCGCAGCATGGACCGTGTTGACCTCTTCCCTCATGCTGACTACGAGGACCTCCAGAATCGACTCGATCAGGTACGGTCCTTGTATTGGGTGTTTGCTCACTCATAATATTTTTGCCAAAAAAGTGCCACCCCTAATTGCAACCCCTAGTGTGGCACGCGTCAAGTAGATCTGCCGCGCATTTTGCAAAAAATGACGAAGGCGGTGGTGCTAAATGATGCACCGTCGTTCCAGAATCAGGGTTGCATTTTAAGCCAGATGGCTTTGTCGCGTTGCTCAGCCTAACCTCGTCGCGTCGCTTCCCGTATGCTTCGTTTCGTGACACGCCGTACGCTGTATACACCTGTACGCTACACGCCTGAGCAGCGCTGGGTTGACGAAAGCGTCCTTCCGGGACTACATGATCGGCTGCTTGGGGGTCGTCCCAGGAACCGTAGCCTTCGTCTTTATCGGAGCGAGTACGGCCGGAACGATGAATGAAGAGGTTCGTTTACATAGCCTTTTCTCAGTAGGTACTATTATTGCAAGTACTACTAATACTGTAAGTGCCTCTGTTCGGCAGTCGAAGCCCCGTAATCCCCGGTTGGGCTCTGATGTCATATATCAGGTATGTGGGCATCAAACGGGGCATGTGGTCTCGGTCAGAGTGATCTATAGGAGACCGCGGTTTGACTCTAAAAATGCTATTAATAGTCCCTGGTACGTGGTAAGATGTCAGGCAGGCCAGGCCGTGTGTTGTGATGTGATGCGCCATAACCCCTCCCTTTGAGCAATGCTCTGCTGTTGTGGAGACATTTTACGTCGATATCAAAGTAGAGGCAGATTTAGGTTTCTGTACAGTGGAGCAGGAGAAGGTTCAAATACGGGTCTCGTCATGTACCATATTACACTATGAGACTATGATACTATTAATAGGGTCATCAGATAACACACCCCCTGCCACAAATTTTCTGCAGTAGCCGTTTTTAGTACCAGGTAGTAAACAATGGGAGGGCGCACACGACCAGAATGGTGTTTTTTATTCCTTGTTCGAGACCTTTACATGGACACATGTATGTAGGCGTTTACACTCTCCCCGTTGTCGAGAAAAGCAGCTTTGAAATTCGTCCGAGGGAGTGTGGTATATATTATCACCCTAATGTGATAGTATCGTACTGTATACCGCTCGGGATGGAAGTAGAACCCCTGTTGACGGACCGCTCTCCTATGATACAATAAAAATGTTGGATTAAGGTGAAAAAAGGCCTCATCGAGCTCCCTGAAAGACCGGTTCCCTAAATAAATAGGCTATGTAGGCCACTCTGATTGCTCTGACGAGGCCAGCATCGGCCAGACCTACGAGTAGCAACACGGGCTACTTACTGGGCTAGGGCACGTTTTGGTATTTTTATAATACCTGGCATACGTCTACGTACCAGTTGTATCACACACGCCAAGGATGGTACTCAAGTGTGCTCGCGCTACTATAACGATTGACAAGGCCACACTTCTGTTGTACCTACTCCACCTTTCTCTCCAGCACCGCGGAGGCGTTTTTTTCACGTCGTTTTTACCCCGGCCTCACCTCTCCCTTGTGTCTGTGCCGGACGGTGTTTGCGCGGTTTGCTCCTTTATCATACAAAAGGAGGCGATGCACGCGGACGGCGGTGACAGAACTGCGTGTTTAATCCGGATGATCACGCTCATCGTGGGTGCCTGCGCTGCGGTGCTGGCGCTAGTGGCGGTCACGGTGTACGCCCGGAAAGCGCTCAAGGAGGCTCTCATTGTGCGTGTTCATACTTTCACACATTGGCTATAAATAGAAGAATCCAGGCGTAAGTAGTTTCCTTTCAGCCGCCGTCCCCTTTTATCACTCCTTGTTCCCATCATTTCTACCTGGTATGTTTTCACCTCATCCCCGATGTATCTGTAGGTCAGTACTGTAGTGTACGGTAGGAAAATGTGTATTCGCAGAACTGGCCAACGTGTGCTTCCAGTACGAAGAGTATTATAAATCCGCTGCCCTACTATCATAACGCCTCCTTTTTCTGAGGCTCCTCACTCGAACAGCTCCCTAGCCACGAAAAACTGACGTTCGAGAAACGATGCAAGCTTAATCCGACGAAAAAAATCCCATGGTCTTGGGCGCTGACGAAAATGTTGGCGCAACACAAATGGGATGAGGCATGCCTTGTAAGGCACATGCCTTAAACGCTTTTCTGGGTAGATCCTCCGTTGAGGAGCTCCGTCAGCCAAGAACGTTCCGGCCTAAAAGTGATATGTGCTCCTAATTGCAAGCCAAATTGTAGCATGTGTCTTTATCGTAAAGTTTATCCCAACCCCTACCCTGTAACGCTACTGATGCTGACTGTGAATAGTACCAAGCAGCATTAATTATAGTGTGTAAGGATAATGGGAATAACCCGATGAATCCCATCGATAGAAACGTCGTCAGGATCGTTCGGCCAGGACAAAAATATATTAAAAAAATGTCCGGCAACCCAACGAACGGCTAAACTGCTAAATGTGATGTGTTCCTATGTCACTCAGGATCCCCTATGTTACTCGTCCACTTTGGGTGTCAGGGGTAGGAATCTGACAGAAGATGCTCGCTGCGTGTTTTGGCACACGCCTGTTTTATTTGTCTTCTTGTATTGCACTGCTGCCAAGCCCGTCAGAGCTTTATGGTGTGTCTGTCGTTAACTCCTAACGCTGTTATGAACAACTATCCATGTCTTACTACTGTGTTTGTGCTATAAATACCGTGGCAAAGTTGAGTATCAACTATTAAAAATCAGTCGAACTCACAGCTTGCGTATTTCATAATTTTGTAAAATACCGTGGGAGAAAAACTCTCCCTGTCACACGTGCTAGTCGTGACATACTGGCCCGCTTGGGCCTCTCTCTGCGCCGCGGCATTGGTCCGGCAATCATTATCAGTCATCTAAGCCAATTACCATTAATCATCCCAGTCAATCACCCATCAATCATCCAAGCCAATCATCATCGATCCCACGTCATTATTTACATAATTATCTCGCTTTTGTTGGGCTGTGGTGTGCTGTGGTGTGATTCAGGTATCCCAGGCGGAAACTGAAATAGCCTCGGTAGACGCCAACACGGATCTTGAGTCAGGGAGCGGCGAAGAATTCAAGCAGGCTTTGACCACCATACTGGCGCATGACGACGACGAGCGGCCAAGCCCGGCGAGGCCGAGCTAATATGACTTGAGAAAAGGAGGACGTTGTTGATGCTGACAGATATTGCGAGGGGAATGAGGTCCGTCTTGTGATGCTGGCACGTCCAAGGTCGAGCTAAGGTCACTTAAGATCAGAAGGAAGGCCATCGGTGATTGTTACAAATGCTGAGAGTAAAACAGGAGGTCCGTTTGTTGTGCTTAGATCGGAAGGCCGTTTGCGCTGCTAACAGCTGATCGCTGGTTGCGATGCCGAGAGCGGAAGGAGGCCCGCTTGTGGTGCTGACAGCAGGAGGAAAATCGCTTGTTGTGCTGACAGCGGAAGGAAAACCGCTTAGTATGTTGTCACGCTCCGGCAGACCACGACCGGCATCGACTCGGCCCTTGTTAGCATGCAAAGTGCCCCTTGTTTGGTTGCGGTGGTCGTGAGTGGTCCATCGGGAATACGTCGTCTCTGTTTTGTTTTTTTGGGTTGCTCACTCAGACATGAATCTCTGTTTCTGCGGACTCTCACTTTTTCATTTCGAAAGAATCATCCTCTATTGAGGTAGATGTTCTTTTGGCTTGGTGGCGTCAGATAGTCCTTCGGCTCAGAGCTGAAAATAGGGAGGGAGGGGAAGTTGCTCTGAGGCTATATATTCCTAGGAGTGCTGGTTGGGGTGAAAGCCGAGGTTTTGTAGAGTGAGAGTGAAACGCTGCGGCGTGACCCACGGTCCTTTTTACCCCACCACCAGACACTTCGATATATACCACCCGGTACATACATATATATATATATATATATTTATATATATATATATATATATATATATATATATATTGCGGCGGATCGGGACAGCAAGGTGTGCAGCGGGGCATCCCCCCTTGCGCCCCGTTGTGCTCATCGTCACACCAAAAGTAGTGTTGAGCTTCGTTTGTGTCGTTAAGTTCGCTTAAGGTAGCGGTCTTTCCTCGTCTAGAGGCTCGCAGGCATGCATTATATTAGCCGAAGGATTCGCGGGCCTCAAGTAGGCGGGGCCGCGCGCGCACCCATGGATCGCTTCGTCTGCTTCTGCTGGACGTGTCCTTCATGTTCTTGTTTAGATTGTGTGAGATTTTACTCCTAGGCTTACGAGTGAATCAGAGCGCGAGGAGAGAGTGCTCCTCACGTTTTGTTTGACGATGTATAGAATAGGAATCATGTATAGGTCCGATAATAGGAGCTGATGCACACTTCGTCACTTGTGTGCGTTAATTTTTTTTCACATGTTCCAACTTCGATTTTTATTTTTTCTAGTGTTGCAAGGGGGGCGGGGTTGTTGCCACGAGTGTTCCCTATTTTTGTCCCACATTTTGTCCTATATTTGCGTGCGTCCCATATTTGTGATCGACGATGGGTTGCCTACGTGGTCCTCGTTTACGCGCCCTCGAGGGAGCGCAACGCCAAACAAGCCATGCCATCCCATGCCGTATCATATGCAGCGCTTGACCACGCGATTGAGGCGTTGGCTTCGCGTGACCACCCTTGAGCGTGCACTCCCTCCTGTAGTCGGGAGGGAGGCATTTGTAAGAGTTAAAACTCGTGCGCCCTAGATATGGAATCCGCTTCATTAGGTCGCGTACGCCTCACTGCCTGCTTCGACCGGTTATTTCGTTATATTCTTTCCCTTTGTGGAACTCTGCCTATTATTGCTGACTTCTTTCATTTTTGCTTCCTCTGGTCTCAAGGTGCGCGGTGTCGCGATGAGTCGAAGCAGGCTTCGTTTCGTCCAGAGTTTTATTCCCTAGTCATGAGTAGGGAGGGGTTGAACAGGTGGCAGGCACATTCGCGATTTGCTGTGCTTCTGCTGTGGAGTACTGGATATCAAGTATCGACGGCGAGCAGCCTTGTGTAGAAGAAGACAAATCGAATAAATTGCTTAACACGGAACACCGGGCTTGAACGACAGTTTCTGCGGAGATCGGGTGGGGCGGGTGGGTCTCTGCATGACAGACAGCGTGCGCCATCGATACAAATAATAGCTTGTTTTTTTGTTCAGTCAGTTTACTATGTATTTATACGTTGCTTTGCCATTTTTAGGGGAAGTGCCTTCCATTTTTTAGGTCGCTGCTCCCTCGAGTCCCAAGAGCAACTTGATCTCTACAGCTTCGCTGAAACGACACCCCTACTGCTGTAACACTCCAACTGCCGTAGTAGCTGTCGTAGGGCCTTGAACGGGGATGAATATCTCGGAATTTAAAGCGTCCCATTCGTCAGACGGAAAGTTTTGCGGCATCATATATCATATATCATATCATAGGCCCGTCTTCGCGTACCATCTCCCTTCCTAAGCTCTTCTCTCAGGGATGTGGGAATGGCTGTGGGGTCCGAGTGATGCTATCATTACGTAGACAGGTAGACAGGGTCTAGCTTGCCTATTTTTTCACAGATTCCAAACAGGACCTTTAGTATATACCTGGTACCGGAGTATTTAGCAGAAAACGACTTGAAACAAAATGAATCGCAGCCCGATGAACGAGCCCATTCCCTCGATCGATAGAGCTGATCAGCACGACTTCATCCTCAAAACTGCAGTGCAGTACCGTTTGCGGGGCAGATCACTCAAATCACAAAAATTCGAATGAATTTGTCCCCAAAACGGGACGTGTACTAGAAGAGAACTACCAGATACAGCACAGATTTATCAGTCGGACATTAAACTCAGTCATTTCCCAAAAAACGCTATATATCCCACTCGTTGGGTTTCCATACTTGTAGGAAGTATTGTTGAATGCGGGATACATGTTTCTCTTGCTCTGGCCGGGGAGCGCTGATTAGACTTAACAAAAGCTGGCAAGACCGCTGGCCATCATCTGGTTTCGCCAACTGACTCGCTGACTGACTTGAGTCACTTAGTTTATGTACTATTAATGTTACCAATGGAACCTGCCGAACAGTTTCGAGTTGTGAAATCCTGCCCGCTTACAGCTCTTGAAAAAAATCTAACTACTGCTGCTGTGATGCCCAGCTCCTCTGTCTCACACAACATATCCGGCTCTCAAGGCACACGCGAATAAAAACACTTGATTGCGAGAGCCAACCTCCGTGCAACAACTCCGAGTGCCCATCTTCCATCGAGGACTTAGCCGAAGGCACTTACTGCTGTAACTGCCACGAATAGTGTGACGCTATTTTACTAATATTTACGTTCTACAACGCTAAAAACACCGGCTGTCCGCCCAATGCTTCTGCCGGCTTGGTGAATATGGCGAAGTCTTCCTGAAGGCTGCCCAGGAGGCTCTGTAGCCCGTCATCATCTCCAGGGTTCGCAGCAATCATTGCCTGCTCAGCCGGAGACAACACCATAAACCACGTCAGGAGGCGGGAGGTGAGATGTTTTTGATACGAATCAAGTCGCGGCCACGCTGTCTAGTCGGTGGGCACTACAGCAACACCAATTACTCCATACGTTGAATAGATAATCAATTCCCACTATTGATATGGAATGTTAGTATCAACAGATGGCTCAGACCTTTCAGGGCAGATAATCTGTATGATCCGTATGATCTAGATCATGTTGCCAGGTGGGAGCCGCAGATACTCTATCGAATAGCACATGTTTCCTGGGTTACATGTGTACTACAGTAGACAGATCCTGCACAACATCTCATAACGGCGGCTATAGGATCTAGATGATCTATCGGCAGATGATCTATCTGTAGATAGTATTTATGTCCGACGTGTGAATTACTCCAATCCAACATTAACGTTTACCAGGTATATATCCTCCCCGAGACATGGACCAATAGAACGCGCGCGGACAAAGTACAACAGTAGTATTGCAGGACTGTTACAGTCTTTTACTTGACTTGCAAAACTTAATATCAACCAGCTTTGGGTGACAGCTCACAGCCAGCGTATTCTTCGTACGTAAATACGTGCAGTATAGTTGAAAAAAATAGGAGTAGCGAATAGTCTTCAGAAGCATGTCGCCAAGCGCAGAAGCTCCTGCGAGCTGGGCTGGAAACTTGAATTGACGGGGAAACAAATATGTACCGGTATGATCAGAAACAAGCGAAGGCGGTTAGCGCAGATAGAGCTTCACCTTGAGGGTTGCTCCTAATGATCCGGCTTCCTTGATCACTCTCAGCACCGAGTCCGATGTCCACGGTTCAGAGGGCTTGCGCGTTGCGCGTGCATCAACAGCGGCAGTGGCGAGGGCACCGGCGTTGACGGCGGCGGTTGCACTGGCACCGGTCTTGTCCTTCCCAGACGATCGAGGTGGCGGCGTGTAAGACGGTGTGAAAAGACTCGGAGCCGTCGGAGGGGTGGAAGATCGAGTTGCCCTCCAAGCGGGCGTTTCCTTTTTCGTTCTGTCACTTGCTGCGCCCCCCACCCCCCCTCCTCCTCCCCAAGTGGGCAGCGCTCGTTTTTTACCGGACACGCTTTCGCTGGGCGGAGTCGCGACGATTGGACCGCCCGATCCCGGAAGTCGCCCGCCCTTGCTCTCGAACCGCATCCTCGCCAATATCAGCCTGTAATTAAACGGAGCAGCAGTTGCACCATATGTGCCAGAATAGTAGAGAGTACCGTGAGACCGGGCAATGGCAGCCATGATATCTGCCTTACTGACGCATCCTGCTCTCCAAACCACAGAGAGACTTGTCGTGTCTTCGCTACGAGTAACCCACATATTCCTGCGAAATACAGCTTACTTTATTTTCAAGTATTTTCCGACTAAAACGTGAGTGCACGCCTACTGCTGTAGAGGGGTGAACGTGTTCAAAACTCCAAGTGTTAAAATGCACTTGTGCGTTGTGTGCACAAAAAAAATCCGTCTATTGTATATCGTACCAGGCGCATCTCTTTTCTGTAGGCTGTAACAACAACTTCGCTATTCTCTGGCTCGGGGCGGGGGGGTAGAGGGGGGGGTACGAAAGGGAGGTGCCCGTACTCGCCTCATGGTGCTGTACACACTCTTGTCCGTGTCCGGCGGCAGCTCCTCGTAAACTGGTTTTAGCCTAAAGCTAGTGTTCAACGGGTCGTTACCTTCCTTCTTGAAACTCTCCAGGATGCTCATCACCTGATGATGGCCATCACGAGATTCTCACTTAGCTAAAAAAATTGGACTAATCACAGTAACCCATAGTCATAATACAGGCTAAAAATGATCATCGTGAGGTGATCACAGCAGTAGCCATGAAACATAGCCTGCGGTCACCAAAACAGGCGATATAATGTCTTCACGGAAAAAGAGAGGTACCAGGTACGGAAAATAATACGTGCACTGCACCACAGCACCAATACGCACCTTTACAAGCGCGGCGTCAATCCAGTCTTAATGGAAAGGCCGTGGTGAACACGGCAGACTGATTTTCTCAACAGCCACTCATCCGTGCGCTGTGCCCACTCGAGACTCGAGAATAGTATCATATGCGCAGCATGTATGAGGTGAGTGCAAAATGTGTGTTTAGTACGTGACGATGAGTTAAAGTGAAAACAACAGCAACCACAACCACAACAACAACAACAAAAACAACAAGTATGGTGTGCGCGTGTTCATCTGCTGCAATATGCGCATTCCGCTGACATGCGAGAGTGCTCAACGGTCACACAAACAGTTGGCGTTGCTAACATTTCCACACCGCGCTTTTAAGATGGGTGGGAATGTTTGGGGACCGTAGGGAGCCGCTGAGTGACATTTTTCCTGTTGTCGTGAGGCGTGTATTCCAAAGCCACTTCACACCACTATCGAGGTGGGGTCAACACATACAACCGCCGTTGCTGCCAATTATGTTGTTGTTGTTGCTGTTGCTCTCGCATGAATTATCATCGCCAAAAATGCTCCGATCCTATACCTGGGGAATATTTTCCAAGATATGAAAATATCGGGATGTTTTCCTATGAAAATATCGGGATGTTTTCCTCGGCGAGATTTCGCTTTACTTGGTTTTAGACTTCGTTTTGAGTTTTTCCACGTGAACGATACCGCTCTATCCGAATATTCAAGTACCGTTTGGGTATTAATATGAGTAACAGCATTGTTTCACATTTCCGGACAGTGTGCCACTGCTTCATAAGTCATGCCAATCAGTCCGGAAAGTTAGGGACTGTTTGAAATGTATAGGAAACGCGTCGTGCCACTGGAAGCACAGGGTGTGTTCGCTGCTGCAGGCAAGGGCTAGAGCTCGGGTTCACGGAGAAGAAACTACTATGCTGCCGCTGGTATTGTAGTCTGCTGGTGTTGCTGTGGTCTGGCTACGCGCAGGCACTCAAAAGTTGCGCCTCTGGCCTCTCTCTGGGCGGAGGAGGGCAGGTAGAGGGACAGCAGGCTGCGCAGGCCCCGATTTTCCACCCTCTCACACAGACAGAGCTCAGACCCCGAGACACACAACATACTATAGGGGGGAGAGACACCGCCACACCAGCACGGTGTCGCGCTCTGCAGCGTCGATTTGTGTGAAAATGCGACCTGCAACAGCAGTCTACCTCTGACCCGTCGCCGCTCTCGAAATACATCTCGGCAAAAGTAGTGGCGCGATCTCGTACCACTCAACATCGCCCGTCCTTACGAAATCCCTACAAAACTCGCACGTGGTTGGCCTCACTGTACTGCTTCTAAAGCCTGTAGTTGGTCCGTCCTCACAAAAAAAGACCATACGTACAAGGTCTTGTGCCCCAAATTCGAGCCTGTGGTCAGAGGACAGGCTGCAATGACTCTGGAATAAAAACAGACTACTACTACTACTACTACTGTACCGTTATGTTTGAAAGATCAAGATGGGTGCGAATGTCGGGGGCTCATTTGAGCCACTGGATGGCTTTTACCAGTTTCTTAGTGAGGTATGCCTTCCAAAATTTCACTTGAAAATACGTTTGGGTGAGCCCAACACACGTTCGCTACGGTATCAGCCATCGTTGGGCTCTGCTCCTTGGAACTACTGCAAATAATATCCTATACTATTTCCAAGTGCTCTGTCCACATAACGTGGGTACAGTTCCGGAAGAGTTGAAGGTAAAAACCGGGGCTCTTCATTGGCCGTAACCTGACCTGCGGGTCGGGTCAAGAAGTTTTTGAGAACTCACGGGTCGGGTCGGGTCGGTTCAGGAGTTTTTTCAAACGCCCGCAAATCAGGTCGGGTCACCCTTACCCGATCCGACCTGACCGGCGAGGTTTGGCCCGATCCATGCACAGCCCCACCTACAGAATTCAATACTACACTATAGTAGT
>JBBMHQ010089229.1:0-10849 GCA_037834295.1 Postelsia palmaeformis | reverse complement strand
ACTCGGTGAGACTTGAACCCCGAAATTGATCTTGATAGGCGCGCGGACTACCTATCAAGCCACCGGGGACGCCGGCTGCAATATAATAGGGAAAAGAAGACAGAAGTGTAGCCTGGCGGCGTACCATCTGCGAGAGCGTTGATTGAAACTACTACCAGGGTATTCATTTATTTTGAGTAGTAGATAATGGGGCGAAAGAAAAAAGAGGATAATGGCGAAGCTGCGCAGCGGCTACTGACGCTGTCGGTCCCGTTATCTACGCCTTACGAACCGGACGTCTCTTGCATGCCCGTTCTGTTGCCGTTCTGACATAAACGCGCCGCCCTTATCTAGTTCGCGCGTCTCCTGCCTTTCTTGCGCCAGGCACCTTCCCCCCACCCCTCACCCTCGCTCTCGTTTTCAACCCAGGACTGTAAATTTTCCAAAAGTCTTGTCTCGGTTATTAAGTTTGCGTCTTGCTGCTGCAGCGGCGTTGCCGCCGCAGGGGGTGGGGGGGGGCATGGTGCTTGAGCGGCAGCCTTCTGCGACTGCGTGGGAGAGGGCTTCTATGCTCTACCGTTGTTGTTTGTTCTGTATTCGTCGAGCACAGGACGGATCGCGGCGGAAAGTACAAATACAGACGGCAGCAGCAGCGACAACAACAGCAGCAGGGGAGCTAAAAAAAACATAAGTACTCGTATTGTTAATAGTAATAAATCTCGTACAAATAGTTCCTAAATTCAGACAAAAAATGTGAATTTACGATCAATTCATACAAAAAAAATAACAAAATTACTTTTTAATCGCGAACTTCACTATCTGCACAATACTTTCTCCTTTTTGATCAGGTGCAATCAAAAATGCGTATCTATCGCACGAAAGATAATACCAGGTATACAAAACAATCAAATGCTAGGAAAATCAATATTTGTATTTTAGAAAACAAAAAAAAGGTTAGTCTCCTCTTTTTTCATTTTTTTTTGTCCTTGGTAGTTCCTCTCCGTATCGGTCCTGCGATTTTCAAAGGGTTAGTCAAATGGGCTAAAAAATTATCACACCTCGGATAACGTACGAATAACTCTTTTTGTAACACCTATCTACGTTATTTGTAGGCTAACACACGAGCGTGGTAACGTACAAACATAGTGTTAACACTGGAGGAGCGCACATGCCTTAACGTGATGTTACTGCTCGGTGTAGTCCAGCCTTGATACAGTAACACGATGTTATGCCGTGCTCAGTCGTTGAACTATAACGCCGCAACACAGCAGTGTTAGGCTTTATTCACCAGACACGTGCGTTATCACTCCAACACGCCCAGATTGATATCCGCGTATTCACAAACACGATAACAAAATGTTACTGTCGACGCAGCGCTAGACATAACACGATAACATAGTGTTGCCCTCGGATGAGTGTTATACATGACACCGTACCCTCTAACGCTACGATGTTGGCCAGCACTAGCCTAATGTTGTTATAGATAACACAGTAACGTAACCTACCGCAGTGGCCAGCAGTTCTAGCACTACTTTTTTTTTACTTATCATCTGATTGCCGCAGGTCGGATAGCGTAACTGTTACAGGTCGGATGACCGTTTCAGGTCTCCGTAACATTATGTTACGCTGTACGGTGCTAGCGTCAGTAAAGATCTGACGGTAACATTTCGCTACCGTGTTACTATTTGAAACAATTATGGTCTAACACTGCGTTACTGAGTTACCGTTGGGGTCGAAGTTGTTCTAACCCTATATTACCACGTTACCTTGAAGATCTTCCCGGGATCTAAAATGTGTTACCTGTTGTGTTGCTAGTGGTAAAGCGGTGTGTGGGAGTGACCTCACGTAGCGGTGTTATCTTGTTTCGCCGTCATCCCAGCAGGCAATACCTACACAAAAATCCCCACAGGGGAGGTGGGAGCATGGCATTCCCCGTATGAAAACGCCACCATATTTTTCAACTCTCGAACAAGGGATCATTGGGATGGTTCCCCCAGAAATGACTCTTTTTTTTCGTGGAAACCTCGCCGGTACAAAAACCATCTATAACGTCATCTGCGTCATCCGTCTAAAATGTAATCTGCACACTCGCACGTACGAGATAACACGGCACTAAAACAAAATGATGTTGGACTGGGGTGTACGTTATCTGCTGGTATGTGTCACGACATACGTTCATATATGTCAGGGATGTCGATAACCGTAGGTGTTGCATGTTACCTACCGGTAATCATTCCAAATCAGGAATTGGTGTTACCTACCGGTATTTACCGCTACCGTAAGGGGACGAAAATGCCCCATCCCCGGGGGTTCCGTGTGTAGCTGTATTACCCCACCCCTGGGGATTCTGTACCCCATCTCTGGGGATTCTGTACCCCATCCCTGGGGGTTCTGGATCTAGCTTTGTCCTTTGCTCTTCGCGTTCCTTGACGGAAATGTGGTTGTCGAGTGCTGCCTTCTTCAAATTTGCAGAGGTATAGACGCATATTGTATATATGTATATTATATACCTGGTATATTATATATTATGTTTGTGTATGTATGGCGCAGTTGCCCAATGGAACGGAGACGATTATTTCACACGGGCGAGTACAACCTACGAAGGCAATGGCAAAGACAGCGTTTCAATGGTGCAAAGGAAACACTGATTAAGTCAGTGGAAACACGTAGCGAGAGACACCGTATCCACACTCGATCAAACTGTTTCTGCGTGGCCCCGTGTACCAGCCGCTCATACCCCCTGGCACAGCTGCAGCTACTGTGTGGTCTGCTGTGTGCTGTCTGGTGCTGTGTGGTGCTGTGTGGTGCTGTGTGCTGTGTGAGCTGTGTTTTTGCATTTGAATAGGGCCGTTGGTGGCGACAGGTGGGGTATGCGGGGGCGCCGCAAACAAAACCGCAAATAACCCCGGAAAACCATGTTACCTACCCGCGTACATCGTCACCGTTAATTACCGGGATGCGTTTATCGACATCCCTGATATATTATGCTATGATAGCGAGAATTCCGTACATACCCTCACGTCGCTCTAAACGAACTGCTACTGCGGCTAATGCCGGTAACATAATGTTAAGGTTGTTTTGACCATATACGTCATCCCTCTGTGCTACGACAGCCACTAGCGATTTCAATAACACACTGACATAATGTCGGTCGCTCCGGTAGACTGGGCGTCAGCTTCAATAACCACTGGCATTGGTACCCAAGTTAAAATCCCACCGTGGTGAGATTTTTACTTTATTTGAGAAAAAAAAAGAACCAATTGCTGAGAGCGCCTTCGTTGCGTGGGTAGGCGGAACTCGACATAAGTTGACGAGGGAAGAGAGTGCTAAAATCATCTCGCGATGAAAATGCAAGGCAAGGACCGTAGTGGGGAGGGGGGAGAAGAGCCTACTAGGTGACCCCGGATCTGAGTTACGTGTTATATAAGGGAGAAAGGAAAGAAGGACGAAGATTATGAATAGGATCGAAAACAAATGACATAAAATATTATGTACGCGTTTTGTTGCCGTGTACTTTATACGTCTAGAGGGTTTTACGGTAGCAAGCAAGAAGAGGACCCATAACACTTTGGGAGAGAGTATATTGTGTGAGGCGTATATAGGTTTTTGTGTGAAGCGTAGGTCATTTTTTTTATCTGCCCCCTCCGTGATAACAGAAAAACATAATGTTGCTCGCTTGTGACTGATGCCGCTGACACGGTAACATAGTGCGAACGTTTAATCGTCCGTGTTCGTGATCCTTTCAACGTGCGTTACGATAGCCATAAGGAATTCTGCTAACACGCTAGCACAGTTTTACACTCGGTATAGGCTGCATACCCCAACACCTTACCACATATACTGCGGTCAGTACGGGATCGGGGTAACACTTTAATATAATATTACGCGATAGCCCGGCAATAATATCGTAACACACTATCAATAACCCTATAATGTATGTCATAACAAAATTCAGGAAGTAAGTGGTAACGCAGTACCGTAATGTTAGGGGGGGTTTTCGCTGACGCCTAACATAAACATGAGGCGTCAAGTGTTAACGTAAGGTGTGAAATATATACAAACGTAAAGCTCTAATTCCCCCATTATATAATACCCTGCATTTCCATCCTATCAAGGCTTCGGTGCACTTGCCATCGAGGTAAACCGAATTGTCAAGGCGTTACCTTCTACACTGATGGAGGAAGTGGGGATGTCCGCAACGGGCCAAACACAACAAGAAAACAAGAAACGAAATATCCGCGTGCGAGCGGCTACGTCACCCCAGCAACGGTCTCCGTGGCAGAGTTGAGCACGGTGCTGCCACTGTCATCCCATGCCAGCAAGCAGCAGCACAGCAACCGGCATCTAGATAGCGCTAACCGCACCGAGAGGTAGCTCAAGCTTGAGCAACAAAAAGAAAGCATCAGCCCCAGCACCAGATCCTTTTTTTTTTCAATTAATTGTTGATCCTGCTGGTGCTGCTGCTCCTGCTGCTCTTACCGCAGTACGGTGGAATTACAATATTACACGAGCTGTCATTCATCATGCTGTCGCGCGCTATCAGATGAGGTTGTAGCAGCTCCAGTAGGAGTACGAGTACGTGTTCTTGGAGATGGGTTTTACGTTTTCTTTTTGTTCTTGTTTTTATCTTCCGGAGGATATATAAGAATGAAACTTGAGCTCACCACACTTCCACGTTCGCGATTTCGTGTCGTGTGTCAATTTCCCCCTGACACTCCGTTGCAACACCGGACAAAGCTGTTGTTACCCCAGGGGTTTTAGGCACGTTGACTCGACCTGACCTGGACTCCGCAGGGAGCAGGGGCGGTGGAAATGGCTACCCGGTGCGGAGGGGACAGCCACCCGGTCGGACTTTTTTTTCTGTGTTGAGGTTAAGAAGGAACTGGGTAACAAAAAACATTAGGGAATGGTGTCAGGAGATCAGGCGTACATATTGAGGTAGACTGGGGCGTAGACATGGACGCTAACCCAGTCCAAAGTGTCCCCATGGTGCCCAGTAGCGCGGCCTTTTGTGCGAGCCCCCATTCTACACACGGCTCACGAGCTACAAGCATAGGGCGGTCGTACTCACTGGCATTTCATACAACTACAGTACCGAGGTGCTAACCCCCGTGGGTGGGTTTAAGAGTCACTATCAACCGGTGTCTGAAGAACAATCCTTTCACCAGTTGTTCGTAACTGTATGTCATATATGTCTTGACTTGCTGTGACACTACTCCAGGCGTTCCCAATATATTATATTTCTCACTGGATCTCAAATACCCGACGGCCGTAGCACGAGGTACATCGTTAGCTTACATACACCACACACCGGGCCGCCTGCGCCAAGTCTGTGGTTGTGGGTGCTCCATCGTCTGAGACACCTGCCTTACACTTAAGAAAAAGATCCTGATTCTTTGCAAGTTTTCTGGGGCCCTGTGTTCTTTCGAAGAACCCGACGCAATGGCTTTTCTCACACGTTCTTTCGACAGAAATGCCTCAGTTTATCTCTGTGTATACCCCAACGACACACGCGCCCGTACCAGTAAAATCGATACACAATGGTGTACGTTGCTTGATCTACATAAAGTTTATCACTTGAACAGCAATACATGTTTGGGGTATAACACTTGTGTCGGCTGCAAACTTGTCAGCTTGCCGGCCACGGTGAATGACCCCCTCTATACACGACACGACCGTCCCCATGGTGTCTATCACAGACGAGGCGTTCTGACCTGGTTTGATATTAGTCTCGAAAAATCAATGACCCCTTTAGTACAGCGCTTGACATGCTGCAGATATCTGACACTAATTTAAAGTATAGTTCCTCCACACTTGTCCCCATTCTGGGAGTGCAGTTTAAAACGGGGTGAGAAAACCTCCCTCCCTCCCTCCCCCTGCCGTCCCCCCTCTCATACCTTCTTTTGTCGACTTGTCGTCAGGTCCCTTCTCCTCGCGGTGTCGATGCCCGCCATGGGCTTATTGGGCAGATGACCGCACAGACCTTGAAGCGCAAGGATATTTTCTCGGCCCTTCCTGATACTGCTGTTGGAACTACGGGTCTCGTGATCGGTGACGTCGAAGCAGCTTTTGATGCTCCGCGAGAGTACAGACGTATGTATATTTCAGAACCCGTTCCACCCTTGGTGCTTGAACGCCGTCGCAAGCTCCAGGAATCCCAGTCATCGACTTGCGAAACGTCGGTTTCGGTGACCTCCTCCATCTTCCCACTTCTGGAAGGCTGCCTTGCTCTCACGGCGGTCGACGGTTTTGACAAGGCGTATGTTTCAGATACGGGGTTCGTTGGCTACGGGGACGTGACCATCCCCCGGGTCGAAGGTTACGACGTAGGGGTGAGCGTTTGATGGAATGTCGATGACGCGCGCGTTTTCTAGCGCTGTTCTGTGCGTGTTATCCTCCCCTCCCACCATGATTCAAACTGTCGACATTTCTGCCTTGGGCTCGGAGCCCGCGTTCTCACCGTATGGTCTTGTTCGAGTGTCTGTACCCTTCACTTATCTCAAGTTGTTTCTGCCTCTGGTGTTTGGAAAATAGTCAGGGTCAGGTTCTCGTTTTAGACGACGCAGCGTTTCATAAAACGTCGTCGACCCCAATTGACACCTCTACCCAAAAACAAACAGCGCTTTCGGCTGGAGGAGTCGCTACAGCAGAGGCAGACGTGGCACTTATAACCTGCAGTTTCCTGGCTAAACCAAGGGTAGGCCGGCTACCCGAAACAATCTTTAAAGTATTGGCTAAAGAGGTTCCGAGAGTCATCGATGGAGGCATGGGTATGGGCTCAAGAGGTTCCGAGAGTCATCGATAAGGGCATGGGTGAAATCTGTGCACTTGCCCTGTCAGTACACTAATCTCATTGCTGAGTTGGACCCCCAATGCCTATGCAAGTATGAGTACGAAACTGGTTATTGATGGATAGTTTCTCATTGAACTGTCGAGAAGTACGGGGCCCTCGTAAAGCCCTGCTACCGTCTAGCAGGCCTTGTATAGCCACCGCGTATCAATACGATGTGGCCTCGGGAAGCTACCAAGATAATGCATTCATGTGTGTGCATTTTGTACAAACAGTAGACGCAATACACGGGCTACGGGCGTGCTTAGGGACAATCGGCCCAAAATATTACTGAGTGGTTCAAAATACGTCGGTGTCCATCTCTGACCAGTGGAAGCGTGTGCCGTCTTAGCTCCAAAGCGAGCTCAAGAATAAGTCGTATGCTTAACCGTTCAAAGACTTCGTCAGACGGTTGTTCAAAGCGATAATATGTATTTGATATTATCTTTTAATTGCGGAGTATTATCTTTAGTTCAACAACCTCATCAAAACCAGCTTGTCCAAGCACTACTCCCCCCATACTTCAACGTGTCCTCGTGTTTTGCTTGGTGCACATGCGGCCGTTTTGTCTTTTTTCACAGCTGCCTAGGTGGGCTGCGTTCTTCCACGAGAAGCCTTGGGATAATTATGAGATCGGGTGTCTTTCGTTCGAGGACGGAGAAGAGGTGGACGCTTCGGAGGCAACATGGTTGTGTGAGTCGGGAAGATGGCGAGAACATCGTGCAGAACTACTCGGGTCGACGCTGGCATGTTTTCTTCGCGGGGACGGGCCACCACGCTTGACATTGCATCAATAATTTACCGTATTATATTCTCAGTGTGGTGCTGGTGGTTTCCCGAAGGTCACGTACGCTTGTATCGGGTCACGACAATAATTGACCGTTGCTGGTACTCAGATATGTATGCGAATGCTTTAAGACTGAGCAACAGCACACGTCATCGGAACAGGGAAAACAATCAAACTTTGCTTTCATCGTGATGAGGGTTAAATACATTCCGACTGCATAGGCAGTATCGCACTCAATGGCAATCATCCCGCGACCAAGATTCCGTGAATGATCGCATCTCGACTCTTATAATGTGACGTCAGCTATTCCTGCTCGATTAGCACCCTCTCTTTGAGTTTTACATGGCTTAAGTTCGTGACAAAAAAAATGTTCATCGACGGGATAGGACTTCGTTCAGGGTTTCAATAATTCAATTCTTTTTTTGACCTGGTGGTTTCACACACTGCTCCAAGGTAGTGAGCCCTCAAGCGCCTGCGTGTGGTTCATGCCGAATCAATGCTCCGCCTCGTTGTATCCAGATGCATCTGGATATAAAGCGAACACCTTTACAGTCCTTCGAATCCAACGGGTCCCCCGGAGACGACGACGCCCTGAACGCTTTAGTTTTGATAATATCCAGCGTACCTCATGCTAACGATTGAAACATCGTTACGAACAAATGATAGTATTTTTGATCTTGTGAATTCCCTTCTCAGAACGCCATCATGCATTGTGCTTATCCTTCACGCAGGTGACGCCGACGGCGACGGTTTCGTGGAGACCTATGCCTATCAGGGTGAGGAGTTGTCGGTCTTTTGCGGCTGCTCTTCCTCGTCTCCGTCACCTTCTGATCGCTCTGCGCCCTCACCAAGCCCCTTCACTCCGGCCCCCACCCCAAGTGGATATGATATTTGTGGAGAAGGCGGTTCTGTGTCGGTTATCTCAGAGTCGTTACCAGAAGCTGCCGGGTGCCTTTTTAGTACGACTACGACCTACAACGGTCACGCGCACTACACTAGTGATGGGACCGATGATGAAGAACAGCTCTGGATGTACGCCTTGACAGTCACTGGAGAGAACTCTTCGACAGCAGTGAGTGCTACCGTAAATATATGTCTTGTTGTACATATGTTGGGCTGACGAGGAAGAGCAAGGGTTGTCTCTGAGTACTTAGACTTCATCATTTATGAAGAAATGGCCGTGTCTGGTAGCTTTTTGTATTGGTACACGACACAGTGTAAATATGGGTTAATAGGAGGTACCTCTATCAGTAATTTCAGTGGAAGGACAGCGCCTTTGTATTGTCTTCATCTCGGGATAACGTGATCTGAATGGCGGGCCTGACCCTGATGCCTTCTGAACGTTTTTGAACAACGGACTTTTGTGCCCGTGTCAGGTTGTCTGGGCCTTGGTGTACATGAACAAGAAATTTTTGGCAGGCTTCTACGATATGCTGTGTCGCTCGACAGCGGATGCTTCCTTGTACAATCCGTGGGAAGTCCCGGTTTGGGAATGTAAGTGAAGCAACATACGTCGGAGATACCTACATTCGCCTGTCATGGGTCGTTATTTTTCCCCACTTGGGACGTATGGATATCTCGCACATTTCCTACAGGCCACCACCTTGTAGAAACGCGTAAGTATGGCACAGGTCCGTGTGAATTCGCTGTTTCAAGTCGTTACTCACAAACCAGGGACATGTGGCTGTTTGTCCGAGAGAACACGTACAGATCGGCGAGTCGGGATATCTATAAAAACAACGCACATCATACTGATCACTGTTAACGCTGAAACGCGTGCGTACCTCGTATGTATGATGCAAAACACGTCGAAGTTAGTGGTGTTGTCGGCACGGTGATATTTTCTGCCCGACGTACTCAAGCTTCCGACGGAACAACGGATGCGTCTAGTCCGCTCTCGCAGGGTTGCACTTGCGGTTTGCATTTGATTCCGGGTGGGTGGGGGCAAGACCGCATGCAAGTGTTGATTTTGCAGTCATTGTCAGGCTTACATCGGCTCAGGTATCTTCCCGTAAAATTCATGGTCTCTTTTTCATTTATACTGTTGAGGGTATCGCATCAACGCATCTTCAACTGCCTACTTTTATCCACTTGTCTCGTAGCTTTTGGTGTAAGTACCGTTAATCGGTGGTGATCACACGCTTGGCCTTCTTCTCAAAGCTACGGTAACCCGTCTATATTATATGGTGATTTGGGCCCAAACCCTTGTTCATGGCCCGTTAAACGACCTATTGTATGCTTCGGTCGACTTTGGTTGTTACCTTCGCACCCGATAAACTGTACAAGCACCACTGCTTGGCACAATATTCCGTCGTCTCGTGTGTGCGCCAGACTGCTCCGTTAACAATGGGACAAGTCGGTAGGTTCACCTGTAGAGCCGTTACTATCGCTGTGTAACTTATCTTGCACGTGCTAAAGTATTTCGACCGTGTGTGCATTCTTGTTGACCCAGACGGACAACACACAAGCTGAGCTCGTGAGCGTTTCGAATAGCTGCCGTCTGGGAGTTGAGCCATTGAACGGTGGCCCATGAAGCATAACACACGGGAACTATGCAGGTACCGTAGCGACCGGCTACAGCTAGTACTCCGGCGAGAAAAAACGCCTTCAAGGTTGATTGTCGGAAGTATTGGTGCAAACATGGACACCTGAACGGGGGAAAGAAGATACCGCAGCACCTGCGTCGAATTCAAGGAGCAAACCATGTATGCCGTTTTATTTTACCCGCCCCTGGTGTTTTATCCTGCTGTCACTGTCGGTAATTGCGGCAAACATTCTGAATATCACCTGAATTTCTGGACAAACCAAACACCACTTAGTGGAGCATATACTGCGATGCTTCATCTAGTGTATATGCTTGATGGTTGTTCGGATACGTTCTTGTGTGCCTTGTGGGCCTCGGTATAACTTATCTTTCTGTACGTGTTCCCTTTATTAGTAGTGAACGAACGTCAAATATGGAACCATCGCGTTCGCTATAGAGTGTCTGAAGGAGAAAAAACACCACCTTCTGAACTGCACACAAAACATGAGTGGGGGCATCCCCTATCTTTGCAGGTGACATGGCTCGAAAACCGTCGGTAAGTACATTCCAGGTGTCAGTTTCACGGACGCACCAGCATCTGTCCAACCAAGAAAACATATGAGCCTGTCGCCCGGGGCTTTTCGTGTTGGTTGTGCTCAGGCAACCGTGAAGGAGGAATACCTGGAACTTCATCCGTCACACTTTCGAGTGATTCGAGCATCACCATTGA
>JBBMHQ010089218.1:0-10850 GCA_037834295.1 Postelsia palmaeformis | reverse complement strand
ATAGGACTAAATACTGTTGGTAAAAATAGGTAAATATATAGGTGTTTGTGTGTACCGTAGGTCCTGTTTACTGTAGTATGTGCCCCGTAATAGTATCATATTGTGAACAGCGTCGGCTGTGTTGATCCTCAACATGGTCTTATGAAAGGTCCAGTAACACAAACAGGCGGTGTGGATACTCAAAAAGGAGGTAGAAGTAAGAGACTTCCACGAGGCTCAACGGCCGTGGAATACGAGAGTGCGAGCTACAGCCTTGGCCTGGCGAGAGATAAACCCAACGTAATCGACGCCTTCCCGTAATTTTCCATTCCTACTGCGGCGCGGAAAAACCTTTCCGGTGGGACGGAATAACCCGCGTCCCACTCACGAAATTGGTGCAACATCGCTCAGTGCAATTCGCCGGCACCGAGTGTAAGCGCTATCTACGAGTGCTACAGTGGATCTGCACATGATATACCGACATAGGCGACACTAGTACTTCGCTCCGCCAGACCTTTGTACGGGTACTAACGGGTACACATGATACGTGCCGGGCTGATCAGCCGTCTGGCCTAACAATGTAGACAGATTCCATGGCGTTGGACCATAGGCCTTGCCCTCCGTTCCGTTCGCAAGGGCTCGACTCTTCGGAACTAATAACCCATCGAGAAGTCACGGCCATTACTTGCAAGGCAAGGTGCTCACGAGAAACTCTCTCCTTTGGAGAACAACTGCTCGGCCGGCCTGAGAAGGCAAAAATCTACCTCACGATAGATGAGCACGCGCGCAGAATTGTATCAGCAGGAATATAACTACAGTACTGTACCACCTGCTAGGGTTTTCAAAACATTACTTTTTCGCGCAGCAGTCTCGTTTGTTGCGCGTACAGCCAACGTTCGGGTTTTCCAAACCAACCGTACGACTTCCCTACGCTGAGAAGTTTGCATCCATCGGTATGAATGGCTCCACAGTCCAACGCTTACTCTCACGAGGGGTCGATAGAGAGGCCTCTCCCCCTCGTACCTCGGTTTCTGCTCGAGGCATATTCGGTGCATAGGATAAATTTCAGAGCACCAGGATAAATTTCAGCGCACCCGAACCTCGTCGGGTTGGCGTCGAAACGTACTGATGTGCATCGCTGCTGTGACGTATGTATGCGCAGTTTGGGCGGACGTGCACTCACTTGGTGCCGATCTGAAACACGCCTGCGCTCTCCGGCAGGCCGAACACGCCTCCGTTTGACGCGTCGAAGCCGTCAACAGTCGCGCCGCTCCCCACGCCCACCGGAAACATGGCCACCACGGGCTTGCTCGGCATCAACATATCCCTCAGCTCTATGATGTCTGACAAAGGGCTGTCTGGCGCACGCCCCGGGTGAGGCGTGTGAGGATTGGCCTGCGGAAGCAGGAAGGTGTTCCTTGCGATCAAAAATATCTTCCGGGGCTAGTTCGAGGCGGAGGCAACCAAGGGTCCAGCGCGAGAAGACCCCTGCCGTGGAGCGTGTAACCCTACCGGCACTCGGTGGAAGCTCCAACAGGGTACAAGCAGTACGTACAGCCGATCCACTCCGAGGCACACGGAGCAGGGCTGAAGTTTGAGCATGTTCGAGGCTGGTAGTGTGGGGAGAAAGCGAGCAAGTGAGTTGGGCATGTGCCTATTCGCCCCGTCCGTATGTCCTCTCTGCACACTTTGGTAAATGTCGGTACACCTACGGCGGCAGTCGTAGTTGCCACGTCAGATCGCGACGACGCGTGATTCGCACACTTCCGTCGGGGCCATTTCGGCCAAGCTACTGCCCAACCCATACCTGCCACGAAAAACCCAGCGTCTTGACCTTGTCTCCAGCCAATTCCAGGAACTCTGTCATCGCTAGCCTCACAGCCTCACCCGTAAACCTCCGGTAGTCGTTCACGACGCCCTGATAAATCGACATGACCATGGGGATATAAGGGAGGGGCGGGTGGGCTTGGAACATTTAGATGCATCCCTCGCACCGTGTAAGTGGTGGAATCATCTGCCACTCCAACCCGCAGCGCAAAATAGTGTTTTTTTCTTCTTCTTCTTCCCCACTCAGTCTTCGGCTACAGTGGGAGGCAGATTACGGCTTCAGCGCCCTCGCCGACGCGGCACGACAACAGCAACTTCAACACAGCGGGATAGCTTTAACTATTACCCCGCGGTGTAATTTTGTACATGCAACTGCCCATGCTAACCGCTGGCTTCGCTATCGAAACCAGTGGAATATGCGTGGTACCGCACGTTGGTGCCAAGCACGCTTACGGAGTCACCAAGGGCACAGTTGGATCACCACGCTGGCTCGCCGGCGGGTAGAGCGTCGCATTGGCTCGTCGGCGGGTTGGTTGCTTGCTGCGGCGAGCGTAGGGCTGGTCTGCACGATCTATTTGTTTGTCCAGTCGATCGATAGGTAGCGGTTGGACGCCGAAGAGGCTCCGCACATGACCTCACTGGTATTGGCCACGATGACAGCGGGATTTTTACGCCTGGTTTGTAACATTCGACAACAGCCAGCACAGCGCTACTTCTTACCACGAGATTGTGCGGGACATTGACCCAGGGCCAAATTACACACCATATCGCGCAAAAACGAAGAACCAGCGAAACACGTGGACATTCTTAGCGTGAAAGCAGTACAGTAGTTCAGAATATTCGGATGTGTATGTTTACTCACCAGCGAACCACGTGGGCGATTCTGCCATAAATACAGAAGTTCGAGGTATCTGTAGACAGCATCAGGAAGCAGCGCCCACGTCCCGGCGTGCAGCGGCCACTCAACGGCGGCGCCAATCCCTTCGAGGCTTCGCGCCTGAGGAACCCGTCCCCACGCTTGCTCGCGAAACACATCGATAAAGACAGGTAAAAACTGCCAGGTTCTGGTCAGAAGACAAGCCCCCCCTTTCACCCCGAGAGGTGTGCGTGTGCATGCCTCACCTCTCCCCCCTTGATCCACGGGATTTCCATTATAAAAGCGTCCACGTAAGTCAGGTCGTGGTATAAAAGCAAACGGTCGAGGTGAACCATGGCGCGCGAAGGGCTCAGGGCTTTCTTGACCGGCTTTCCCGCGGCGGGTAACTCCCACACCAAGGCCAGATCTTCCCGAGGGATCTGGCAACAGGATCGTTCGACAAAAGAAACGCACGAGGGGGAGAGGCTGTCAGTGTCATGGACCTCTGGTCAGGTCACAGAAGCACGGCAGGCAGTTGTCAGGCATGGCAGCACACCGGAAGTAATTTTTGATAACAACCACTACGATCGTATGTGGTAGTAGTTTCCACCCGACACCCACACTCCTCTTCGCGTCGGGAGTGGGGCGAGAACACGCGCGGGCCCGGGAGTTCAAGGCATTGACTTGACAAAAGGATGAGATGGCTCGCAGTTGTCAGGCACGGCAGCATATCGGAAGCAGTTTCGATTAACACAATTCGACACCTGGCACATAATAGTTTCCACCCGACCACTACGCTCCCTTGCGTCGGGAGTGGGGCAAGCACAGGCGCCGGGCGGGGAGGCCGAGTCGTTGATTGGATGAAAAGGACAAAAATGGCTCGCGTGAGGGCTGCAATGATGAACGAATATCGGGTTCAACCTGAAGCGGACTATGTTTAGCCCTTCTGAGGACTTCAGCTCGAGTTCCCCCCCCCCTACCCCCGCCGCGTGCAGGGCACGTGCTGCACCGATGTATTATTGGGTGGTGGGTCGTTGAGGTTGGTGCTGATGCTGCTGTTGCCCGACGTCGTAGTTGTGGGTGCTAAAGTTTTAGTGCATCGGGTATTAATAGTACTAAAAGGGGTGTAGATTACCCCAGCTGGAGCCTGTGATTTACCTAGAAACAGCCCTTTTCAGTTCCTCCGAAAATAAAAATCACCTGCGTATCTTATTTCCTCTCGTCCTACAGTAGTATCAACAGGAAGGCGTCCTTTCGAAACGGGGACAAACAGGGTCACTCCCAGGGTGGTCCGTGTACTGCATGGCGGACAGGCGTGCGATTCGCTCAGGTTTTCGGGCGTTTCATTTTCTGCCTTTATTCCGTACTGGTACGTACGTAGTAGCAGTTGTGCACAACCTGAGTATGTGAAGCATGCTCATCGGTTTTAGTTGTTTTTCTCAGGTTTTTCATGGTTATTCGAGACGGGACGGAACGGGGCTGCGTTGATATGGTTCGCGGGAAAACACGGAAGACAGGACGGGAAAGAAATCAAGTGAAAATTGGGTGGGTGGGACGGTTGGTGTAAAACTTATCGGCGAGACCGGACGGTACATTATAATGACGTTTATTTTCCACGACGGAACGAGACGGTGAATATAGGTTTTCACGACGGAACGGGACGGTACATAACCTGATACATATTTCTCGACGGGACGGGACGGAGCGCATTTTCCTCGACGGGACGGGACGGTAGATTCGTCGTTTCTCGGCGGGCCGGGACAGTCGTGGCTGCTCTTCTGATGGCTGTGCTTTGTTTGTTCTTGTGTGGAGCAGTGGTTGGTTGCGATTGTGGTTCATTGTGGTGTTGTTTGTGGCGCTGGTTGGTCGGCCACGCCCGCAAGGTTCTTATCGATGGTGCCGGTGTCTAGCATGCAGGTGCCGATGCCGGTCCTGGTGGTATTTTGGAGTATGTTGTGATGTTTCGTGCGAAGTTGGTGTGTGTTGTCTTCACCTCAAATCGATCATTCTACCAAGCTTCATGAAAACACTCAGAGCATCCGTCCTGATTCATTATCCTATACAGAAGAGATACTAATTTTGTGGTTACAGACTGAGACAGAGGAAGACCGAAAACGAAAACAATTTCAAACTCATGGTTGGAGCAAGTGGAATGCCAGCGTATGGGGTACGATAACATAACAGCACATGCAAGACCAGCAAATGAAATAAAAAAGACAACAATACAAAAAAGATTTATGAAATAAAACATAATGCAAAATAACGCTATTAATAGGAGTCCAGAAAGGCTGCGATTGATACACGGAAAGCATCTGTACTCAGGAAGAGCAGATAGGCGCTGCAAGCACGAAGCAGCAGGAAGAAGAGGAAATTACGGGCATAAGGACGGCGGGGAGGGGAACGCAAACAAAGGGAGATACAAGGCAAAAACCAAGTGAGAAGAGAGAAGATGAAAAAAAAGAACATCGTACTCCAGGCGGTGATAGTGACATGAGTGCCCGTCTCACCCAGAAACCCGAATCGGGAACCTAGCCATACCCTCTGCCGTCTCCTTCCTACTCTCGTCAATAGCGGTGTCAAGAGGCAGTACGACCGCTGTCGCCCCCCCCCTCCTATCGAACAACCCAACAAGGAACGAGGGTAGTATGTACAGGTATATGGTTTCTTAATTCGAAATTTAGTAATTTCGTAATTTCTGATTTCCAAGACGTGTAACTTTTCAAGTTCTTGTATATAATATATACGCATCTATTTTTCGTTCTATCTTCATGATTTCCTTGATAATCTCGAATGTAGTAATTCATTTCATATTACATGAGTCTAGACGGCCGTCCGTCACAGCTGCGGCCTCCCGACATATTTTGGCGGGCAGGAGAAGTATTATTATTAACGGCCTCTTGTCGGGAAGGAGTGACGGCGATGGCGGAACGAGACTCCTAGGGGCAGGTTTGACGGCGGGACGGGACGTTAAGGGGAGGGTATCTCGACGGGACGGGGCGGTGAGTGAAACGGAAGCATTTTTTCTCGGCGGAACAGGACGGCACGAATCGAACGGTAGTTGAAATAGTCGACGTGATGGAACAACGGCTCCATTTTTACAACGATTTAACCGTACCGTCCCGTTGTTACCGTCAAGACACCATGAAAAAAAAAAACATTGTTTTTTCCAGGGCGTTGACTCCGTTGCCCTTGCTGTCCAACCCTGTATTTTGAGTAGTTCGGTTGGTATGTTTGAGGGTTCAACAACATGTCAAGGCCGTTAAAAGGAAATGTACAGTACTACGTGGTGATGAGGGCTTCCACAATACAAGCGTGTCTATGGGGGCAATAGGAGACATGTTCTCCTAAAAAGGTGGTTGCTCCGAGCCCTATTTATCAGCTGTTATTAATTGCCAGTACTTTTCGTTACCATCCCTGGTATTGGTAAAGGCGTCAAGATCGAAGTTACTGCGCTACAACGTTATCACAGTGCCCAGAATATGAGGCGTGTTTGTGGGGGAAACAGTAGATCTGCCGAATATACTCCTAAAAGGTGGCTGCTCCGAGCCTTATTAATCCGCTGCCACTTATTACCCGTAATTACTGCTACCGGGAAAAACGCGTCCCCGGTATTAATAACAATTTCCTACCTAAAGACAACAAGCACGTGCGCAATGATTCGTCGTGGCCATCTCTTACAAGAGGGTTTGCAAACCCCAACATTCGGCCCGAAGCTCTGTTTTCAACGTGGTAGCACAAGTGTTGACCCGGAGTCCGACCGTATCAGGCTCGCTCTTCCAAGAGAAAATACAGCCATTTCATGAGAGACAACTTTTTCTGCGAAATTCTATTCGAACCAAATCATTCTTTTTTCCTATTTGAATATCATGAAAAAAGTGTTTCGTTAAGACGGGGCCCTTAGGGGCATTTCTGACGATGTTTCGCAAATTATTCGCCAAAATAGCAAATTTATGGAAAAGTGGACTTGCAACAAAAGGAAAAAACTTGGCAAACTTTTTTTTGGGAGATTTGCGTTCTGCTTCGATGACAAGCTTATGGACAGTGATACCCGGTATTTGCTATTTTATTAGCTATTTTGAACCTCAACGCCAACGCACGGTTGTACAAACCAGACCAACCCACGACGCCCCACGCTAGACTCACTCTCACTTGCGAAATAGAGGGATATACGAAGGATACCCGCTAGCATTGATAACAGCGATGATAGGGCTGGCGGGATTGCCCGTGAGCCCCGGGTGGATGGGACATGGGTATCATTTTGTGCGAGGGCTAAAACAGAATTACAAACAGCAGCCGTCCCAGCTATTCCCAGCCGTCCCAGCTATTCCCAGGGAATTTTGGCCGGGCTGGAAAAACTGCCGACCTCTGAGGTACGTAGGCTGCGTTTGAAGTCCTTCCTGCGGCAGCATTTACTTCATAGAGCGCGTCGGCGTGCCGTCGGCTACCTGCTGCTGCTGCAATCTGCCGGAGGATAAAAAGAAAATTGAAAAAAAAAAAACTGCTTCTGTGAGGGGTTTGACGAAAAATCTGACGGCGTTTTGATGCGAACATTTGCCAAATATTAACACATATGTAGTGTTCCACAATGTTCCACGATAGAAGGTTTTGACAACTTTATGCAAAGTATGTCTTGCCAAAAACGCAAGTATTTTGCTAATTAGGAAGGTCGTTAGAAACGACCCTAAGCAAATATTCCCAGATATCTATGATACCGCCGTTCAACCCGAACAATTTACCTTTTTTTGGAAAAATCCCTTCTGAACTTGTTTCGAGAAAATTGAATCGGCGTGTTTTTAACTGCACATCCAAAAAAACAGGTCGAACTTCGAACAGCCCGACACGCCTGTTCCCCGGGTCAAACACGCCCGCGAAGCAGCCGAAATCTCGTTCGCCAGAAAAAAATCAAGGCGTATAACGGCATTTTAACGGGACGAAAACGACGGTAGCGGCGGGACGGTAGCACCGTCGTCAAAATGGTCCCGTCGTCCCGTCCCGACGACAAATTCCGTGACCGTCGTCACTAAACGTCACGTCCCGCTGTCACAAGTCTGTCCTGTTGTAGTTGATCGTCCCGTCCCGTCCAAATAACGTCTCCCGTTGTACTTTACCGCCCCGTTCCGCCGATATCATCTCTCCCGTTGGAAACTACCGTCCCGTCCCGTGGAGACACCGTACACTTACCGTCCCGTCTCGTCATCAAAAACTGCACTGCTGTCACACACAGTCAGTCCCCTCCCGCCGACACAACTTGCCTTTTCCCGTCCAAGATACACTGGTGCCCGTCGTCAACACCCGTCCATTTTCAGCAAGAAATTACGAGATTACGAAGTTTCGAGTTTCCCAAATACGAAACTGCATTTCCTTCTTTTTTTACAAACATGATACTGGATTTGCTTGTTAATTTTCTAGTAGGAGCTGTTCTGGAGTTGATGTATTCATATATCTTGAACTGAAACTACAAATTGCGATGTACGTTTTTTTTTCATTACTACCCTGGACGATTGATTTATGTGCTATTTTTTTCCTATGAATCGTCATATTTCGTATTTCCACGCGCAACACCTGTCGAAGCCATCAGCTGGCCACCACACATAAACACAGATCACGAAACTCACGGCCACTGAACTCACTGGTGTGGCCGGCACGGACGCCGTGGACGCCTATCTCACGGGCGTCGTCAATCGACCAGCAGCGGCACCAGCATCACCACCGCCGACATCACCACCTCAACCACCCGCCACCTCCACACCAGCAACACAGAGCAAGCACAACCATCAGAACAGCCACCAGCTTGCACCGCAACAGTGCAACCATTTCTTTTACCGTCCGAATCCGTCGTGAAAAATCCTCATTGCGCTTGTTTATCCCGTCCCGTCACGAAAAACGTACCGTCCCCTCCCGCCGTGTAAAACCCCCCCAGAATAATCGACCGTCGCCTTCCGCCGAATGAAGAAAGATTTACCGTCTCGTCGTGACTTGACAGATCCATGGTACTTTACCGTCCCGTCCCGTCACAAAAAAACAATCCGTTGTACTGTACCGTCCCGGCTCATCGTGAAAATCTTCCCCGTTGAGTTTTACCGTCCCGTCCCGTCGAGAAATTAAACACCGCTGTCCTGTCCCGTCCCACCCCGCCCCGCCATTTTTTTAAGCCCCCATTTGACTGTCCCGTTTTCCTGTCTTTCCCTGTCAAACAAGTTAAAACTGTCCCGTCTCGGCACGATTCTCAGTTACTGCTGTGATACGCCTTGGGCTGGCTTATACACCGCTGTCCTGTCCCGTCCCACCCCGCCCCGCTGTTTTTTGAAGCCTTCATTTGACAGTCCCGTTTTCCTGTCGTTCCCCGTCGAACAAGTTAAAACTGTCCCGTCCCGGCACGATTCTTAGTTACTGCTGTGATACGCCTTGGGCTGGCAATAATACAATGCACTTATAAATTTGCGCAGATGGATAAAATTTCCGTGGACAACCTATACACTCACACAGAGGTTCAGTATCGATACAGCAAAGCACCATCGAGCGTAAAAACAATTATGAACGGACGAAAAATATACCGATACATTGCCACAATACAGAATCGACGGCAATACCTATCAATACCTGTAAAAAAAAGCAAAACTACGGGTATACGACAAAAAAACTGAAAATAAATCCAAGAGCGCTCTTGACCAGGCCAACACCGTCCCTCCCTGGCAGACTGCCTAAAACTGAAATTGAAGCACATATGCCTTGCAGCCACGAGCTCGTGTAATGCAATATTGCTGACGATATATCTTTTAATCCAGACATCTCACCCCCATATTGGCGAACGTCCGGGTCTCCCAGCTCCGCTCCGGCCAATCTGGAACGAGCAAAAGCTTGCCATCCTTGTCGTGCTTCTTAACCTTCTTCACCTCGGAAGTCAGCTGGACAAGGTTACACTGCCCGTCACTGAGCGCCCTGCATGTTGAGTAGCAAACCAGAAAGGATTGGCCAAGGCACAAGGGACGGTGAGCTTTTCGTATACCTCGTGCTGGTGTGCTAGAAATAAAGTGATACAGACGCGTATGGAAGTTGGTCTACAACTGCCGTGGTACATATATACTTCGTATGGTGTTGGTGGGTCTTGACATTTTTCGCAATGTTCTCGAGAGCGCACGACGCTTTTTAGTTTTCGACAACTCTCGTCGAAATACTCAACTTCCTTTGACGCCCTGACAAGGAGGGGTGCCTGACACCGCTCCCTCCCCGAAACGGCATGTTAACTCCTACCGCTATACAAACCGCCGTACAGCACTATACTAGTTCCTTCGGAACACAATACCAGGTACACTCTTAGAGCCACGCTGGCACCTGAGCGTCTCCTGGTCCCCGGGTTTCCGGTTGCTCTTACTTCTAGATGCTTACCCGAACAGAAAAAAAACATGGCTAATACGCTGCGTCTAGAACTTTGGCTGGTTCGTGCGTACCGGAGAACAACCGTGACTCGAAAGCGGTTCATCACAGTAGCTTGTGTTTCTTTCGAGCTTGATCTCCCGCAGATTCTCAACAGAGGCCTACATCTCGCCTTAGAGGTGCTGCAGTGGTCGAGATTGGTTGAGATTTGGGGTGAACACGATGAAACAAAAAATAGCCCCCAACCAAACGTTTGCACTTCGCTTGCGGACAGCTACAGCTCCTCACAGTAGACCGCGTCCCGCGAAATTTAGGGATGCTTCCGATGGGGTGTGCCAGGTCGTCGGATGCACCAGAGGGCAGTCGTAGGCAGCCAAAAACGACTGACGATGTGTGTTCGTGCACTCGAAGATGCGAGCGATAAGCACAAAAAGCTCGGAAAAACAATAAAATGAATCATTTCGCGCAAGGCAGCATACCATATAGCTATATCACCGATGAAGAAATGGGCGTCACTCAGATATTGCTGTTCTTCAGACGGATGGTACATCTCTTCAGAAGCCCTCCTCGCGAATGCTGAGGGAGGCAAAACTACGTTCCCATGATGGGTAGTAAATAGCAGGGCTTTCCGCGAGTCAGGTCAAACCTCACGGGTCGGGACGGGTCGGGCGAGATTTTGAAAGACTCTTGACCCGACCCGACCCGTGAGATTTGAAAATCTCCTGACCCGACCCGACCCGACCCACGAGATTTCAAAACCTTCTGATCCGACCTGACCCGACCCACCACTTTCCGATTGACCCGTGAGACACGG
>JBBMHQ010089196.1:0-10850 GCA_037834295.1 Postelsia palmaeformis | reverse complement strand
CCCCACCCCGTACCCCTCCCTTCTCTGACAATGCCTCCTGTGATTTTCGATAGATCACCGGAAGCCGTACTAAGGCGGAAGACTGGGACGCAGACAAATACTCGACTCACGCTGCTTTCGTGCCGGAGCTGGGCAAGACCGTGCTGGACTTGTTGGCACCGCGGTGAGGAAAAAAAAACAGTAGTGGTGGGTTACCCCCCCCGTGAAAACGCCTCATTACGTGGTATTTTTCTCCACTCAAATGGTCTGATCTTTTACTACATACTGCGAAAAAATCCCATAAAAATTCCCACTCGCCGGGAAAACCCCCGGTTTTCCATCTGAGATACGTAAAGGCCCATACTAACGGGGAACTTTATTTGGAAATAAAATTATTTTCCGGATTATTTTCTGACTGACAACTATTACGGGTGACCACCATAGTAAATAGGACCAAATTTTGTTACTAAAAATATCGAAATACATACTTTTTTGGTGTATATCGTAGGTCCTATTATTTAATGCAGTCCCCCGTATGAGTAGGCCGTTTCCCCATAGGACTCATACACGGTATGTTTTTCGAAATCAAATTTAAGTTCATCAATTTTAAATTTTAGATTCCCAACCAAAGTTTCCCGTTAAAATGGGCCCTAAGGAACACGAATTCATCGGGGGGGACAATTCTGAGGACGAATCCGAGATGCAGCAGCACTTTACAACCCACCAAAAGCGGGCACCATTACACATTACACCGCCGAACGCAGATCACGTTCCGTGACAAGAATATTTTTTACCTGGTCTTAATCTCGCCCAAAAAAGAATTAATCCTTTTAGGACCGCAGTCCCGTTTTGTGGACAATCCAGTCTAATTCTTAGTATTTTCTCCCCCAAACGGCACTGCGGCACTAAAAGGGTTGAAAGGCGGGATGGTCTTTAAGTTGGTGGGTACCCCACTGCATGGTACTAGTATTTGTCTAGGGCCGGTCAAGGTCTCTTTTGCCCTTATGCCGACTGCATGGTATTCGTCGAGGACCGGTCAAAGTCTCTTTTCGCCTTCTGCCGATTTCAGCGTGGGAAGGCTGTCAGTCGAGCGGTCAAGCCGGGACCTTCCTGTACACTGCTACAGCCTGTAGCACATTTGGCTGCAGCCGATGTTGGAGATATGATATACTCCGGAGTATTTAATAGTGATTTGGTCGTTTGGTCGTTCTACTGGTTTGCTACGTGGATCAAGCTTAATCCAGTCAGAAGGGAATTCAACAGAAGCGGAAAAAAAAAAGGCTCGACTCCTTCCAGAATTCTCTTTTTCCTCTGGAACAAGTATTTTACTGGTGTATATTTGCTACGCACACGTGCTTCGCCACAGTCGATCTACTGTGTATATATGTGGGGTATGAATGAGTAAGCTCAATGGATTGTTGCCTTTGAACTATATGTGATTTTCTCAGCAGACGATGTGGTGATTTGGCGATTTCGTGATTCAGCGATAAATTCCGTTTCGCGAATTATCGTCGAGAACGTATCATCGCTATTTATCATGTCGTAATTTTTTCGTCCGCGCTTTCGCATACTCATTTTTTAGGTCCGTGATTTTTCGTCGACTCTCTTGCGTTTGCTTGCCCTTATTTTCCGGTGCGCTGTGTCGTGTGGTACGTACGTAAACGTGATAGGAACGGGGAGTGCATCCTTGACGTGGGCTGCGGCGACGGCGTTCTGACGGCCGAGCTGAAGAGAAGGGGCTGCATCGTGGTGGGCATAGACTTCTCCCCCGACATGGTCGCCGCCGCGGTCAAACGAGTGAGTGGAAGAGAGCTCTTCTCAACCCCTTATGGGACCTGCAGTTTTGTTTTTATTTTTGAATCATCACATGGTCTTTCCAGCCTAACCCGTAGGAGGCTTTCACCCTCGGCGATTTTCTGGACAAGCCATGGGTAGTCGCAGGTGCCGTCCCTCCTCTCCCCCGGTACATGCCTTTATTTTTTTCGTCGGGCATAGGGTTCAACATTCCCACCGCTCGTCGGTTTTTCATCGAATGTAGCTAACTCACGTGTAATCAAGCAAATAGCTACTCTTACGGGTGACCACCATAGTAAATGGGACCAAATATTGTTAGTAAACATAGCGAAACATATAGATTTTGTGTTACCGTAGGTCCTATTAAATATTATGGTGCCCCGTAATACTCGTACTGTAGAAAAGTCTATTTTCAAGCATTCCCCCCCCGAAAAGCGGGAGTCCGGTCTTAACCCATTTCAGGACTGTTTGTACCGCAGTTCTGTTCGAAATGGGGAACGAACAACCACGGGGGGCCACAGTGAATAGGGCCAATTTTTGCTGGTAAAAACAGGTAATTATTTTGGTTTTAGTGTTTATCGTGGGTCCTGTTTGATATCATCCCCTGTAGTACTTGGAATATGAGTGGTTTCGGGGACGAAACTAATAATGAGTGATTTTGAAGGCAAACTACCTATGACAGTGGCCCCTGTCAATAGTATACAGGCCCAAAACGTGGGGGGGGGGGGGGGAGGCGTCCCAATGTACTTTTAAAATGATACGAAAGTCGCACCGATGAACAGGGCAGCCTATCGTCAACCGATTTTTTGGAGCAGACAACGTGTATGTTCTATTTACTCAGCGGTGCTTGAAAGCAACGCACCGAAGCGGGTGCACTTCGGGCTTGTTTTGGACCTGCTTATTATAGGCCTTCGTATTAGAACGTGAGTGGTTTATCCCCAAAACGAAGCTGCTACCCTAATAAAATGGTTGATTGAAGGGGTTTCAAGTAAGCCCTTCTCGGATCCCGATATATCAACCAAAACAGTGGCATCACAAACTTGTGGTGTTGTCAACAGTCTATCTAGCTGTGCAGGAGCAGTCGTGAGCGCCCGACAGATACTAGCAACCACGGTCATGCTGCTCTCGCGCCGTACGACTTCGCTGCATTGATTGTGACTCGGACTGCCGACTTGAATCGGCCCCCCAGCAGTGACGCGGTGACTGTTGCCTTCTTCTCGTCATATGTATTTTTTTTTTATCGTTAACTTTTCCCCCTCTGGTGTCCTAAGAAGCTTTAAAAAAAAGGTTTGATGAGGGGTGGGTTGTTTTTCCGCCAGCGCTATTTGTGTAGCAGCTGGAAACATTTTTTTGATGGGTGTGTTTGTTGAGTGTCTTGTGCTCCATCTGGGGTACGGCAGAAGTGCCGGCCTCCTCTGCAAGGCCTGTATCATGGTGTCACATGCGCCAGGAAGCAATGCCGGCACTAAAGCATACCTGGTATAGCGGCAAACCGGCGCTATACTCCCCACAACCGCCGCACTGGTCAATAATCCCACCTGTGACAAGCATACTGGAAAACGATCGAACTGCCGAAGTATCAAGGTATGTACCTCTGGTATCGCTGATTGCCAGTTCACGGCCGCTACAGCGGCCGGCACTGCTCGACCGACACTAATTGGTGGACCACTGTTGTATATATCTGGGTGTCGAAACTGGTTGTGTTGGCCATACCCGGAAAGACACCCGGGCACGTAGCCCCCATAATGCCGTGCTACATTACGGTAGGCTTGCAATTAGGGGGTCGCAATTAGAGGGCCGCAAAAAGGGGGTTGCAATGAGGGGCTTACAATAAGGGGGTTGCAATTAAAGGGTCGCAATAAGGGGGCGTTACAACTGAGGGGTTGCAAGTTGGGGGTTACAATGATTGCATTCAGGGGGTTACTATCAGGGGGTAAAGCTGTAATTAGGGGGTGTTGCAATCAGGGGGTTGCCCCCGCACTCGACCGCCAGCCGTGGTGACCGTCGAAAAACAAAGATACAAACTAAACACAAAAACGGTACCCTGGCTTGTCTACCTCACGCCGTGAAAGCCGTGCTTTGCAGCGCAGTCGCCACCCCACACCAACCCAACCTATAGTATACACACTAGGTGTATTCTAGTTTTGGGGTATAGTTTACCGTGAGGGGGGTGGTTTGCTCGCCTTAGTACGGTAGATCACGCAGATGATGCTACGGGTCCCACCACCCAGCGACATGAGCAACATGATTTACGGAGGAGGCGTTGTGCGATAGACAGAGGTTTTCCCACCCATAATTTTCTGATGCTCCTCGCTTGACCTTAGAGAGCTCAGTACCTCACTCCTAGAACTTCCTTGAGCAAAACTCATTTTTTCATCCCGATGAGTAATCCCGTGGCCCGAGTGTACAAAAACGTTATCTTTCGGAACACGATTATTGGCTTTCGGACGATTTTGGGTTAAGCCATCTGGAACCGCAGTCAGTCCCGCTTTGGGGGCAAACTACTCGAACTTTTACTGGTTTGTCCCCAAAACGAGACCACTGCGGTTCTCAAGGGGTTAAGGAACCCCGTCACATTCAGAAAAAAAATAGCGAAAATAAAGGTACTGCCTCCCTCTACCGTACGAGATGAACGAGTCGAAAGTCACACGAGGTCGCGGGATAGACCTGCTGCCTCGAAAGGTCTAGATCATGTCGTCGTGGGAATCGATGTTGGGAGCAAACCACTCAAATTTCAAGTAGTTTTCCCCCAAAACGGGACTGCGGTCTTGAAAGGGTTTTAAGGTCGGTTACCGGGTGAGAGATACGGCATGGAACTCCTATACTACATTCAAGTTCACGAGCAATCCCAGAAACATTACGTGCTATTGTACGTACCCCTGCCTGGCACGCGTCCCCACATGAAGCATGCCAGGTATACTCCTACGTTAGTGTATGTATATACGAGAAGCGTATACTTGACCAAATGAAATTGTTTATTTTCGCATAATCGGGGAGACGAAATGCACAACAGCCAGTGTTGTGAACCGAGAACCAAAACACGTTTTTTTCGGTCGGTTTTTCGTCGGTTTTTCCAACCGAAAACCGACTTTTATTTTACGGTTTTTCGGTTGAAAAAATCAACCGAAACCGGGAAACCGACTCGGTTTTTCTGGGTCGTTTTTTTGTTCCTGTCCCCTTCACCAATAAAGCCTTCATATCTGTATGGAAACCCTTTGTTAATTGTGGATATATAGATGCCGGCGTTCCGGTGGCTTGATAGGTAGTCCGCGCGCCTATCAAGATCAATTTCGTGGGTTCAAGTCTTACCGAGTGCATGTTCAGGGTTTTTTTCTTCCATGAAAAAAATTGATTAGCGGAAAGCGCGAGAGCGTGAATTAGCTAACATTCGATGAAAATCGACGAGCAGTAGGAATGCTGAACCCTATACGCGATAAAAAATAAAGGCATGTACCGGAGGGGAGAAGGGCAGACACCTGTGACCACGGCTTGTCCAGAAGGGCGTCGAGGGGAAAACCTCCTACGAACTAGGCTGGAAGGTGAAAGTGATGATGTATTTTTTCAGAAAAAATGTCACCTGCGACACAGCCAGCACTCAGCCCATAGGGGCATAGCCAGCACGCAGCCCACATCTCGCAACCGCAGAGCAGTACGTATGGCAGCACGGCACACAGAAGCACAGCAGTGGCAGGTAGCAGCTGTCGCATGGGGCATAAGGCACAGTGCGCCGCGAGACTGCTAGTGATAAATCATGTCGAATGCAGACGGCAGTGCTAGCTTCTACGTTCGCTGCACTCACTGCTGTCGCACTGCGTTAGACAGACAGTCGCCTTCTGCCGACTATAATGCTTCTTCGCTCACAGCCCCCCCTTGAGCAACGTAGATTTCCTCATGGCTCATGGCGTTAACTGTATGCTGCAAGTTGTGTCTCCACAATCCAACATATGTTTTTTTTTGCAGCAACTACTTGCTGTTGTATCTGTAGAGTTATTGTTTGCTGCAGAGTATAAGCCCATCTGACGGGCTCCGCCTGACGTACCAGTATGATAGCTTCTGTCGACCTGTACCGTGTGGCGCAGCAGACGCAGGTACTGCATGCAGGAGGGCCATTTGACACTATACGATCATATGTCACATTGTGCCAACAAATGCACATCGAACCCTTCGAAACACTGACAGTTCAATCGGGTTTGACGAGAAACCGACCGATAAACCGACCGAAAAATATCCGGTTTCGGGTTCAGTTTTGTTCGGTTTAAACCGACCGAAACCGACCGACGTTTCGGGAAAAAACCGAAAAACCAACCAAGCCGCTTTTCAGTTTCGGTTCACAAGACTGACAACAGCAGTACAAGTTTACCCGACCCTTCACGTACGAGTATCACGGAGGAACATCGTCCGTTGTAGCCCCATGTTTGGAATATATACCTGGTAGGTGATACGACGTTTCCCTCTGCCTTCATGATAACATCGTCCCTTGTAGTCCAATGGTTAGGATATATGACTTTCCCTCATGAGACCCGGGTTCAATTCCCGGCAGGGGAGACGAAAACATTTCGCCCGGTCGCCTTGGGGGTCACTCTGACCGGTAATATGAGCCACTTTTGATATTGATACTAGACTCTGAATGGTTATCATATTATCGGGCAGAGTGGTAGTGTTTTTTTTGCGACAGGACACTCCTCGGAATTTTTCCGCGGGAATCCCGCGATTATGTGCGGGATTTGTGATAACCTCTTGGTCCCGCGAAAAACGTGCAATCCCCGTGCCTGCGTCCCGCACACATTCTAATATACAGCTCCCGCGCCACGGAAAAGTGTAGAATCGCGTTACATACCGCACAAACGTGTCCAGCACAAATGATATTATTCCGTTCCCGCACAAATCGTCCCGCACAAATAAGTAAGTAGCAGCAATAACAACAACAATAACATCCCCCAATTCACAGCTAGCCCAGCTGAACGTTTGTGCGCTTCACTTGCGGACAGCTACAACTCCCCCCAAAAACCACAACGACCGGGATTGAGTCGAGTTTCTTGTGATGAGGTGTGTGAAAGCGTCGGATGCGCACACCAAACAGCTGTCGAAGCCAGCCAGAAAAAAAAATCCCGCGGTTTCCGTGGTAAATGCTCAGTCCCGTTCCAGCACAAACGCGTCCCGCACGAACTACAATATCCCGCTCCCGCGCCGCGAAAAAGTGTGAAAATCAGTTCCCGCACAAGTTCACGTCCCGCGGTGGCCACATCCCACACGAATGTGGAGGCCCGTATATTACCGGGGTAACCAAGTCCTCCCCGCGGGATATCGTCCCGGAGTCGATAATACGTCCCAAGGACTGCACTGTTTTTTTTTGCGCCGGAAGACAGCTATGACGGGGCACCATATTAAATAGAACCTACGGCACACACAAGAACCTATACCGGTATATATATCGCTCTTTTTTTTCTGTCAATATTTGGTCATGCTTACTACGGTCCCTCGTAGACAGAGTTGATGTCGTGAGTTCGAAACCCCATCGCGGGAAGGCAGCAGTAGTGAATTTTAAAGTCGAAACTTATTTGCCAAAATATTGTGAAAGAAAGCGAAACAAAAAAAAAACTGCCTGCTGAGAGAGCGTGTATGGCGTGGGTAGGCGCCATTTGATGCGAGCCGACGAGGGGAAGCACGAGCTCATCAAGTATTTTCGCGAAAAAAGTGCCTCTAAGGCACGGATCGTGGGGGAGAGGGGGGGGGGGGGGGCTGCTATGTGACCCCGGCTCTGACTTACGACTTTTACTGTAACGGGGCACCATAGTAAATAATTGATGATAAAAATAAAGGGAATATGTAGGTTTTTGTGTGTACCGTAGGTCCTATTTACTATATATATTTTTTTTAAATCATCATTTTCACGTTCCAGCCTAGTTCGTAGGAGGTGTTTCCCTCGACGCCCTTCTGGACAAGCCGTGGTCACAGGTGTCTACCCTTCTCCCCCCCGGTACGTGCCTTTATTTTTTATCACGCATAGGGTTCAGCATTCCCACTGCTCGTCGATTTTCATCGAAATTCAGCTAACTCACGCTCTCGCGCTTTCCGCTATTCAATTTCTTTTATGAAAGAAAGAGCCCCTGAGCATGCACTCGGTGATACTTGAACCCACGAGATTGATCTTGATAGGCGCACGGACTACCTATCAAGCCACCGAGGACGCCGTGGCCCCCCATAGTAAAAGGAATAGAGGAAAAGAGGGCTAAAAAGAAACTAAATGGGAATAAAAAATAAAACACATGAAAGATCGTGGCGATCACAACCAAATATGGTTCACAAAACATAAAGGAATATATGGTTGTTTGGCTTCATCGTGGGTTATGATTGCCATGGTCCACCTGTACTGTTTACGGTATAGTTACGCACGCCCTTGGAGCGTTCCGCCATGTTGCTTGCGTGCGCTCTCGCTTGTCGTGTGCGGAAGTGCGTAAGTGCGTGCGTGCGTGCGCTTGTCGTGTGCATCCGTGCGCTTGTTCTTGCAGTTGAAAACAGGATGTACCTGGTACTGTCTGTATGTCTGCTGTTTCGAGCGAACGCAAGCTGCTATGGACTGCACCTCGCCATCACATACCTGGTAGCGAATACCGGCACTAATATATTATCAAGTATGAGGGCTTTTTGGACTACAGTACATACTACATGCAAGGAAAAATCCCTCTATCTCGGGGGCAGTTGGCTTGAGCTGGTCTTTCGAATTCTTCTCACACGATCGAGGTTTTCTTTACGATCCACCGTCGACCGCGTGTGTTATCTGGATGCTTCGCCCTGTTTAATTTCTACTTTGTTATTTTTCTTTCTGTGTTGTCTTTGGCAACGCTCCACTGCTGCTGCTGCTCGTGCTGCTGCTGCTGCTGCTCCTCCTCCTGCCGCTGCTCCTGCTGTGATCGGATCGACGGGAAACCAAGAACGTGGAAGCCTACGTAATGGACGCCTCCGCCATCGACGCCCCCTTCCTCCTGTCCAAGATTTCCAACCGCAACACCAACACCAACGAGCCACGCCACGGTACGTGGAGGGCGCTTGCATTTTTGGAACCAGCCTGTCCCGGCTTGTTGATGGGGGAGGGGGGGGGGTACTTATGCCATGTTATATCATGCCATGCATGGCCGTAGTTGTATGACCGTAGGACCCTGGCGCTGCCTGCAGTGCTGGAACGGGGCACTTTGCTTTTTTTCACCGACCAGGTGGACAATGCCTGTGCCCCAGGCCAGAGATAAGTACTACAGCCGTTCCTACTGTAGCTGTGCCACGGCTGCAGGGATTTGCAATTGGACACATGGCTGAGGTGGAGGTTCGCCTTATTTTTTCCCCCCGAGGTTCTTCACTTGACCTTAAGAAGCTCCATCTGCACCTCAACCGAAAACTGATTTCTGAAAAAAATATGCGAGTGCAACCCAATGAACATTCACATGGCTTATATATAAGGGCAAAACAACTACTACCGCAACAAATCATATATATGTATATGTATTATGTGCGTTCCGACGACTTTAGGTCGAGGAGCGCCCCGTCGTTCAGAAACTATTTTTGGTCTAAGAGTGCTGTTATCCCTATATCGCAGCAGGCGTCATTACGCAGGGGCTGCGCTTCTTGAGGCCAAACGTTCCTGATTGACAAGAGCTCCTCAACGAAGCCATGCATCTACTGTAGCCCAATGCCTTTGGCTCTGGATCTGACGAATCGTTGCACCGAAATGTTCGTTAGACAGCTGGATGCTGTTGCCCCATCGCACCATTACAGAGTAAGTAGGACCCATGATGCACACAAAACCTCAATTTTCACCTATTTTTACCGACAGCATTTGGTCCTATTTACTATGGTCCCCCGGTATAGTAGCTCGATCTTGCCACGTGGGAGCTGTAAATTCGCATGATATACGACGGATTCCCTTAGTTAGATCTGTACATCCACAGATCCTGCACGAAAAAAACCCTAAAAAGCAGAGACTAGGATGTACCGTAGTTTGATATAGGTCGCTATACTATCTGTCCGGCGTGTGCAAGAATCCAAACCGCCCACATATACCTTCCTCCCCCGCGCCTATACTACAATACCTGGTACATGTATAGTGTGCTTGGGTTGACGTCGATTGGTGACGACGCTGTAAAACACGCCTCTCACTACGTGAGTTAGACAGCCAGGGTACCGTTTTTATTTTCGTTTTTCGTTTTTTTTCGTTTTGATTTTTTTGGCGGTCACCACGACTGGCGGTCGATTTAGATCATCATATTTGCGCGGGGAGAACTTCCCTCCGCGCAAGAGGGATGATCGTATCACGTAGTGTGTGAATGGTAAGGCACCCACAAGGCAGTCACATAGTAATCCCATTGCTGTCTCTGGAGCTGGTCACACTAGAAATTAGATCAATGCATTGATGCTATCATCCATTTGCGAGAAAATCCACCTCACAAGCGGTTCTGAGTAGGATGCAGCTCACCCACCCTTCACGCGACTCGCCTAACACCCCACGTTTCGCTTCGTGCTTGGTGCAAGCAGTGTCTGCTTGGTCGAGGAAAACCCGACATGCTCGGTCCCGGCAATGTAGGGATGCGAAGGTCTATCGTCATACTACTATGGCACTACGGACATGCATGATAATGAGTACACCCCTCCCCTCATTCCGTTTGCTTCGTCTCGAAAACGGCAACAACCTCCAGAAATAGAACCAAGAGCCACCACCGACACCATCAGCCCCAGCCGCAACCCCGAGGAAGATTTGAATAAGGATGTCGACGTCCGCTACCACCCCTCCCCCCCCGCCCTCGCCGACAGTCGTGGCGGCGGGGGTGGCGGGGATGGGGTTGAGGTTGGGGGTGGCAACGACGATCTTGGCGGTCTCGAACGACCCGCGGCGTTCGACGCTGTTTTCACGAACGCCGCCCTACACTGGGTCAGGGCGCCGCGGACTGTGATCGAGGGCGCTAGACGAGTGTTGAGGCCCGGTGGGAGGTTTGTCGGGGAGTTCGGCGGGCACGGGAACATGGCGGCGGTGCGGGTGGCCATGCACGCGGCTTTGTGGAGGAGGGGGGTCGATCCGCTGAAGGCGGACC